>PVIW01004461.1:0-131840 GCA_004026585.1 Noctilio leporinus | reverse complement strand
ACTTAACTAAGGAGGTCAAAGACCTGTACTCAGAAAACTACAGAACAATGAAGAAAGAAATCAAGGAAGACACAAATAAATGGAAGCATATGCCATGTTCGTGGATGGGAAGAATTAACATCATTAAAATGTCCATACTACCCAAAGCAATCTACATATTCAATGCAATCCCAATTAAAATACCAATGACAGACTTCACGGAAATAGAAAAAATACTTCAAAAATTTATATGGAGCCAAAAACGCCCACAAATAGCCACCACAATCTTGAGAAAGAAGAACAAGGTAGGAGGAATCACAAATACTGGACTTCAAACAATACTACAAGGCTACTGTCATCAAAACAGCATGGTACTGGCATAAGAATAGACATATAGAACAATGGAACAGAATAGAGAGCCCAGGCCTGCTTTCTTAACCTCATGCAGGTGTTGACCCTAAGAGTACTCCCCAAAAATCCTCTTGCCCATGAAGTTGTCTCAAACTGTTTCCCTGAGAAGATGGCTTGTGACACTTCCCCAAGGTCACAGGTCAATTCAATGAAGTCAGGACAAGAACTCGTTTCTTCTGACTCTTGACCTTTCTGCCACACTTGCCAGACTTCCTGCTCTGGGAACTTGAAGCAAGTGACCTTAGAGACTGGATCAACAACATGGATGGAACTGGAGAGTATTATGCTTAGTGAAATAAGCCAGCCAGTGAAGGACAAATACCATATGATCTCACCCATTACAGGACAATAATGAACAAAACTAACAACAAGCAAAACAGAACCAAATATATGAATACAGTGAATAGGCCTCCAGTGGTCAGAGGGAAGGGGGTGGGGGCCACAGGGAGGAAGAGGCAAGGAAGGGGAGCAGTTTAGACAAGAACCTAGTGTAAAGGAACCATGGACATGGACAACAGGTGGGATTGACTTTGGGGGGAATGGATGGGTAGGGAGGGGGACAGAGGGGAGCAAAAAGGGGATGGATGTAATACAATAACAATAAAATTAAATTTTAAAAAAATGTGCTAGAAAAAATCTCCCTCCAACCCTGGGGAGTTCCCCTCATGGTGATGAGTATAAGTGTGTTGAACAATGGAGCTTCTTGTTACGGAAGGAAAAGTCAGGTGCCTCTGTGGCCCCTCCCAGCTCCTCCATTTGCCTGAGACAGAGGCTTGAGGAACTTAGCTTGGACATGGCTGAAATGAAAAAAGATCATAGAGATGGCTCAGGGTTTGGGACCTGAAGATGTGGATCAGAGTGAGGCTGGCCTGCCCAAGACAGAGAAAGGATTCCTAAGGAGTCTAAGAGACACCTTTACCCCTGCACACACACACACACACACACACACACCCCTCCACCTCCCCATCCCCCCCCCATTCTCCACTGAAACACTTCCCTGCTCCTCATTTTTAAGTAAGACCTAGGTTTTCACAACAGGCAGCCACGTTGTGCCCACTGACAGGCTCTATTCACTGGAGTCCTCCCTCACATTGTGCCAGCTGCTGCTGCTGCCCTGTATAGTGGTGAATTATGTAGAGCCTCACCTTATGGCCTTTACAAGGCCCTGTCCAAAGAGATAGGGCTTGTATGCAGTCATTTGCTGCTTTTGTTGGTGCACAGCAGCTGCAAGGAGTGAAGGAGGCCAAACCCTAGAATTTCAGCAGCTCCTATGGGCTATCAGGATAGCTTATCTGTCTTGGGGAGAAGGAAAGGGGCTGAAAGGAGGCTTCTGATCCCAGATTCCAATCAGGAGGCCAAATACTTGGAAGGAAACAAAACTTTTTATTGTACACCAAGTCCCTCACTAGTAGATATGCAGGTACTTAGTGCACCATTCAGTCCCTCAAAGCACATGAGACAGATGGATCACATGCCTTACAAGAAGGGAATAAAAGGTTAGCTCTAGAAGTTGTAAGTCTTGAGTCAAATAAGAGCAAAGGCTAAGCTAGGCTCTCAAAATGTGCTGTGCTGAGAATTTGCTTTGGTTCAGTCCATGAAGATGATTATGAATGCTTGACCCAGCCATAAGTAAGGCTTCTTGCTAAAGCATCACTGAACATTTATTTTCCCTGCACATCCATTTATCCCTTAGGAATGCCATGTTCTATTTTCCATTTCCACAATTGCATCTGTGCCACGCCTTATGATAATTGCATCCACCTGAGTTTTGATGGTTAATACTCAGCCATTGAATCTCTATTTTTTCAGAACTCTACAATGTCTACTGCTATCATGAACCTAGTTCTGTAATGGTCTTTTCCACTGTCAGGCCTAATCACAGAGAAAAGCCACTGCTGAATTTCTGAGTTGTGCAAGTGTGTCTCTTATCAGCTTGTTTTTCATTCTTGGTAATTTGTGCATCCTCTGCCTTTCTGTTCGAGTTTTCCAGGTTTGTTCTTTATATCCACTTTAGCATGCTCACTTCTGAATCTTTTCACTCCTTCTTTTACTGCAGGTATTTTATCTTTACTCGGTGTGAATCATCACTTTTTCTCTACTACTAGCATGCCAGTAATGAGTTTGCACCATATTTTGTGATCCTTGCCAGGGTGTTAAATTTTATACTCCAGCAAAGTGTTCACACATTGACTAATTCCCCTTTATCCAACTTTATAGTCCAGCTCCCTTGATCAAGCACTTTCAGAACCTAATTTCATGTGAACTCTTGAAGCTCCTGCCAATCCATGCTGGCTCAGTCTTGCAACTCCTTGGGGTGTAGTTATTCTTTCTTCTTATCAAGCCTAGCATGTTAATGCTATGCCTTAACCCTTGTTATAGGCTTAGTGCCCAGGAGGGGAAGTGAGTGCACATAGTATCTTGTTGGGGAGAAACCCTGCATTATCTCCAAGCAAGGGGGTGGGGCTACCAGTAAGGAAATCAAGCCAATTCTTCAGGCTCAGAGGATTCAGGGACATACGGGGAATCAAGATTTTGGTGACATCAATCTAGATATACCCAAACGACATGTCAATATCCTAATCTTTTCCAGGAAGCATCTTGATTTTGGCATGGCAAACCTGTCTCCATTGGAATTTAATATGCACCAAATTCTATTTGTCTTATAGCTACTTGTTTACACATATTTCTCAAACACTTGATACATCACGGCCATTTCCTGTCCCATTTACCAATATACCATTCTAATTCACCACCTGGTGAATATCTTAACAATAATAGGACTGCCACCTTGTGGCAGAGGGTTATGTTCCTCCTAACCTCTATGATGTGGTCTTCATTGCCAATTGTGCAGTAATGATCTAGCTCCTAAGTCCCATCTATATGACAGATTTCTTGGATAACTCTCAGTTTCGAGTGTCATAATTTGAGTTCCCCAGGAAGCTAACTCTAAGACAGAATGTAGTGTGCAGGATGCGTATTAAGAGGTGTCTTTCAGATTAACACCTATGGAAGGAAGCAGGCATAGTCTGAAGGGGAAGTTGAGCTTCACTGCAGGCTGAACATTAGTCTAAGCCAGTCCCACAGAGAGATTTGGAGTGACCCTTTAGAACTGCCCTCAGATGGGTTGAGATGGCCAAGCCTTCACACACCTTTTTTTTTTCTTTTTTTTTTTTTGGCTAATAACTGTGGGTCACCCCAGAAAACTTTGTGACCTTGAGTGAGGCAACTATGTACCCAAGGCAATCCCTGAAGGCAGCTTGCCAACAATCCCTCAGCTGCTTAGCCAAAATCTTCTTTATTGAAATGGGAGATGGGCTGGAACATCATAGTATCCATTATAGACACCAACTCTTTACTCAAAAATTGTTCTAATAAAAGTAAAGAATTAAGCATTTATCCTATCCTTTCTATACAAATTGTACTTCAGAGTAATTATATAGCCATGGTTGATGAGGCTAAGTTCTATACAGAAGGATCCAGTTAATAATTGGGTTACAAGAAATTATGGGATTAGACTATCGTCATTTTGCAAACCCAATAAATATTTTTCAGACAATTATCATCAACTGATAAAACCATAAAGTAAAAGATTGATGGGGAACTTTATGCATGTATACCTTGTTTTATTGCACTTCACTTTATTCAAATATATTGGATCTTTTTAAAATTTGAATATTTGTGGCAACCCTGCCTTGAGCAAGTCTATCAATGCCATTTTTACAATAGCATTTGCTCACTTCTCTCTGTGTAATATTTTGATAATTCTCAAAACATTTTATTATTATTATTATTAGTAGTAGTAGTAGTAGTATATTTGTTATGGTAATCTATAATCAATGAGTGATCTTTGATGTTACTATTGTAATTGTTTTGGGGTGCCAACAACCATGCCTGTGTAAGATGGAGAACTTAATTGATAAATGTTGTATGTGTTCTGACTGCTCCAATGACTGGCCATTCTTCTCTTCTTCCCTGATGACAGCCTCACTATTCTGAGGTACAACAATATTGAAATTAGGCCAATTAATACCCCTACCATGACCTCTAAGTGTGCAAGTAAAAGGAAAGTTGTACATCTCTCACTCTAAATCAAAAGCTAGACATGATTAAGCTTAGTGAGGAAGGCATGTTGAAAGTTAAGATAGGCCAAAAGCTAGGCCTCTTACATCAGTTAGTCAACCTGTGAATACAAATGAAAAGTTCTTGAAGGAAATTAAAAGTTCTACTCCTGTGAACATATGAATAATTAGAAAGTGAAACAGACTTACTGCTGATGAGGAGAAAGCATTAGTGGTCTGGATAGAAGATCAAAACAACCACAACATTCCTTTAAGCCAAAGCCTAATCCAAAGCAAGGCCCTAACTATCTTCAATTCTGTGAAGACTAAGAGAGGTGCGGAAGCTGCAGAAATTTGAAGGTAGCAGATTTTAGTTCATGAAGTTTAAGGAAAGGAGTTTTGTCCATGACATAAAAGTGTGAAGTGCAGTAGTAGTGCTAGTGTATTAATAGAAGCTGCAGCAAGTTATCCAGAAGATCTAGACAATTAATGAAGGTGGCTACACTAAACAGATTTTCAATGTAGACAAAACAGCCTTAGGTTGAAAGAAGATGTTAGCAAAGACTGTTGCAACTAGAGAGAAGTCAACACCTGGCTTCAAAAGACAGGAAGAATTTCTTATTAGTAACTCGTGCAGCTGGTGACTTTAACTTGAAGCCAATGCTCATTTACCATTCCAAAAATCTTAGGTCCCTTAAGAATGATCCTAAATCTACTCTACCCATGCTCTTTAAATGGAACACAAAGCCTGGATGACAACACATTTGTTTACAACATGGCTTACTGAATATTTTAAACTCACTGTTCAGAAAAGAAGATGCCTTTCAAAATATTATTGCTCATTGACAATGCAACTGATCACCCAAGAGCTCTAATGTTCAGACACAATGAGAATAATGTTATTTTCATGCCTACTAACACTACACCCATTCTGCAGCCTGTGGATTAGGAGTAAACTTGACTCTCAAGTCTTATTTAAGAAATATATTTTATAAAACTATAACTACCTTAGATGCTAATTCCTCTGGGGGATGTGGACAAAGTAAAATGAAAACCACCTGTAGAGGTTTCACCACTCTGGCTGCCATTAAGAGGATTCATGATTCATGGAAGAGGTCCAAATATCAACATTAACTGGAGTTTGTAAGAAGCTGATTGCAGAAAGGGACTTCCAGCCAAGATGGAGGTATAGGTAGATATGCTACATCTCCCTCACAACTAGAAGAAATTTACATCTACTTTAAAACTAAATAAAAACAATGCAGAAATTTCAGAAAAGTGAACTACGTGGAAATGCAACAAACAAAGAAGTAAAGAAATACTTAGCCAGATAAGTAGTGGGGGTGGAGCTGGGGAAGAGAGTGGCAATGGCAGCACCAGAGCTGAGGCTGCAGTGAAAAACACAGTCATATATTTAAACCTGAAGAACAATCCTGGTGCCAGACAGTGCAACCCACAGCAGCTGTGGCTACGGCATGGCAAAAAGCTCAGTCATATATTTAAACCTGGGAAGCAATCACAGGGCCAGACCACACAGTCCATGATTCCAGCACCAGGAAAAATAGAGCCATATTGCTTCTAACTGTGAAAAGCAGTGGGGGTTGGGGTAGAGGAAGAAACTGTTGGTCTCAACAGGCAAATGTCATTGTTCCCTCTCAGACCCCTCCCCCTCTTATATAGCACCACAGAGTGGTGAAATGGTCAGCCTGCACTGACAAATTCCTAAGGCTCCTCCTCTTACAACATAACAAGTGGAACAGAACTACCTAGGACACAGAGGCAAACACAGAAAGCTGTCAAGCCAAGGAGGCATAGAAATATGGCCCAAAAGAGGAAGCAGATCAAGGTGCCAGTGGGAGAACAGAGCAATGAAGAGATAGCCAACCCAACAGATTCAGGGTTCAAAACGCTGCTGATTAAGATGCTCCCAGAATTGACAGATATGCTTAAATACAACAAATGCAGAAAGAAAGAAGTGAAAGCTAGGCTATGTAAAATGAAGAAAAATCCTCATGAAATCAAGAGTGAAGGAAATGAAACGGGGGTTCAAGTCAATGATTTGGAACATAAGGAAGAAAAACAACAATCAACCAGTACAGAAAGAGGAAATAAACATTGGGGAAAAAAAAAAAACAAAGAGAATCATAGGAACCCCTGGGACAACTTTAAACCTGTCATTATCTAAAGTGTAGGAGCGCCAGAGGAGAAGTTAAAGAGCAAAAAGTTGACAACTTATATGAAAAAAGAATGAAGGAAACCTGCCTTAATTTGGTGAAGGAAATAGATATACAAGTCTAGGAAGGACAGAGAGTCCCAAACAAGCTGTATCCAAGAAGGCCCACATCAAGACACATCATAATTAAAATACCAAAGGTTAAGGATAAAGAGAGAATCTTAAAAGCAGCAAGAGAAAAAGGAGTGTTACCTACAAAGGGCTTCCTATAAGACTATCAGCTGATTTCTCAAAAGAAACTTTTCAGGCAAGAAAGGCCTGGTGAGAAGTAGTCAAAGTAATGAGAGATTACTCTATCCAGCAAAACTATCATTCAGAATGAAAGAGTAAATAAAGTGCTTCCTAGACAAGGTAAAGCTAAAGGAGTTCATCATCACCAAGCCATTATTATATAAAATGTTAAAGGAGAGAAAGAACCAAGAAGGTGAAGGAGTAAGTGGAGCTAAACCAAACTCTTCCCAGGGTCAACCTGGAATTACAACTTAATTGGGGAAAAATTATCAGGAATAACCAACAGAACACCAGCTAGAGAGAAGCCTTATAACCACGAACAGAGCAGAAGAGGCCCCTTCATCACAAAGTGACTGGTAGGAAGTATGGAGATGCAAGAGGGCTGGGTGAGCTCCCATGGACGGCACCTGAAGGGACTGGAGCCAGAGTTTCCACCTGAGGAGAATGGGTTCTAAGGCCCCAGCTGGGCTCCCCAGCCTACAGCAACAAAGCTGAGAGTAAAATAGCATCCAGCTGTGAAAAACAAAAACCCGAGGGGTTGGCTAAACTGAGAGCATTATAGACAGAGAATTACTTAAGTGATCATGCACAAAAATACATTGGTACCCACTTACCCTGGGTTCCAGCAGAGGGATGGTGGAGTGGAATAGAGACACTAAAGGACAGTTTGGAGTGGTGGCATTGAGGAGAGAGATGAGGGAGCAGCCAACAGGGTCCCAGTGCTGGTTCATCCCCTACACTACAAGCAGACTACGTGACTCCAAGGGACGTCCACCTGAGGGGACTTCCTAGCCCCACCCATAGGAATCAATCTGCCGTGTCCAGCTGGGCCTAGTGGCTGACCACAGATTAAATTTAAAACTGAATAAACCTGCCTCTCCCAGTGCCTAAACCAGATCACTGATCACAGATTGATTGAATTACAATTAAATTAATCTGTCCCACCCAGCAGCAGTACCTACACCTGACAGCTGATCACAGATTAATTAGGTTAAAAAATAAAGGAAACAGACAAGGATAGGCTCCAACAGGTTGACTATGCCTGGACTGGGACATGATCTGATGTCACCGGAGGTGTATCCAGGAAGTAAAGAAAGTGCACCTCTACACAACAAAAAGTCACACTACAAAGACAAGAAGTCAAAACAGCCCAATCTAAGAAACAAAAACAAACAAGAATAGTCACCTAAAATGGGGAGACAAAGAACTCCCCATCAAAAGGAAAGGAAGGATCTGCATAAAGACTGCTAAATGAAATGGAGGCAAACAAAGGATCAGACATGGAATTCAAAATAATGATTATAGATAAGCTCAATGAGCTCAGCTAGCTCAAATCAAACTACACACAACCCCAGGGGAACTACAAACTCTAGGGAAGCTACAAGCAATGTACTGAGCTCTACACCAGCATTAAAAAGGACATAGAAAGTATCAATAAGATCCAGGAGGAAATGAAGAATTTAATTTCTGAATTGAAGAATACAGTAGAAGGAATTAAAAGCAGGCTGGAGGAAGCAGAGAATTGGATCAGCGAGATGGGTGACAACATAAAAAAAAAAATTCCCAGACAGGGCAACAAAATGAATAAAAGGCTGAAAATTAATGAAGAGGTTTTAAGAAAGCTGCAGGACAACATGAAATGAAATAATATCTGTATTATTGGGATAGCAGAAGAAGAGAAGCAAAGGATAGAAAACCTGTTTGAAAAAAGTAATGACAGAAAACTTGCCTAACTTGATAAGAGAAAAAGCCATAAGAGTTGAGGAAGCACAGAGTCCCAATAAAAAACTCAAACAGGCCAACTCCAAGACACATGATAATTAAAATGGTAAATTTCAAAGACAAACAGATAATCCAAAAAGCAACAAGAGAGAAACAGCTAATAGCATAAAAGAAGGCTCCAATAAGGTTATCAGCTAATTTCTCAACAGAAACACTATTTGCCAGAAGGGAATGACAAAAAGTATTCCAAGCAATGAAAAACAAAGGCCTACAACCAAGACTACTCTACCCAGCAAGGCTCTCATTCAAAATGGATGGTGAAATAAGGATTTCCCAGAGAAAAGACTACATCTCCACCAAATCATCATTGCAAGAGATGTTAACAGTCTGCTTAAAAAAATGAAAGAAACAGAGACAGAGAGAAGCACTGATACAAAAAGGAAAAATGTCAATGGATAAGTACCTGTAATAATAAATAACATTAAATGAAAATGGATTAATGCACCAATCAAAAGACATAGGGTAGCTGAATGGATAAGAAAACATGACCCACATGTCTACAAGAGACTCACCTCAGAACAAAAGATCAACACAGACTGAAAGTGAAGGGATAGAAAAGTATATTTCAAGCAAACGGACATGAAAAAAGAGGCTAGGGTAGCAATACTCATATCAGACAAAATAGATTTCACACCAAAGGCCATTAAAAGAGACAAGAAGGACATTTCATAATACTTAAGGGAACAATTCATCAAGAAGATATAACCCTTGTATACATATATTCACCCAACATAGGAGCACCCAAATATATAAGGAAAATCTTGGAGGACTTCAAGAAGGATATCGACGGAGGGGAGCAAAAAGGGGATGGATGTAATACAACAACAATAAAATTAAAAAAAAAAAAAAAAGAAGGATATTGACAGCAACACACTAATAGGAAATTTTAACATCCCATTATCATCCTCCAAGAAAAAAAACAAAACTCCAAGGATATTGTGGCATTGAAGAACACTCTAGATGAAATGGCTTAACTGATATATACAGAACTTTTCATCCCAAAGAAGCAAAGTACACATTCTTTCAAAATACACATGGAACTTTCTCAAAGATAGACCACATTGTAGGGCACAAGATAAGCCTCCACCAATTCAAGAAAATTGAAATCATACCAAGCACCTTCTCAGATCACAATGGCTTGAAACTAGAAACCAACCTCAAGGAAAACAACACAAAACATTCTAATTCATTTAGACTGAATAACATACTATTAAGTAATGGATGGATTAACAATAAGATCAAAGAAGAAATCAAAAAGTTTCTGGAAACAACAGGACAATAATAAAACAAACAAACAAGCAAAACAGAAACAGATACATGAAAACAATGAATAGACCTTCCGTAGGGTAGGGGAAAGGGGGGATGGGGGAGGAGGAGGCAAAGAAAGGGAGCAGTTTAGTCAAGGAACTAGTATGGAAGAACCATGGACATGGACAACAAGTGGGATTGACTTTGTGGGGGAGTGGGTGGATGGGGAAGGGGACAGAAGGGAGTAAAAAAGGGATAGATGTAATACATCAATAAAATTAAATAAAAAATTAAATTTAAAAAATAGTTTCTGGGAATAAATGAAAATGAACACACAACTGCCCAAAACCTATGGGACACAGAGAAGGCTGCCTTGAGAAGAAAGTTCATAGCAATGCAGACTTACCTAAAAATGATAGAAGAATCTCAAATAAACAACCTAACCATAAAGCTGCAAGAGCTAGAGGAACAACGACAAAGCCCAGAGCAAGTAGAATGAAGGAAATAATCAAGATCAGAGCAGAATTAAATGACAAGGAGACTAAAAGTACAATTCAAAAGATGAATAAATACTAGTTCTTTGAAAAGATAAATAAAATTGACAAGCCTTTAACCAGACTCATCAAGAAAAAAACATGACCCAAATAAATAAAATCAGAGATGAAAGAGGAGAAACCACAACCAATACTATGGAAATACAAAGGATTGTAAGAAATTACTTCAAACAGCTATATGATAAGAAACTTGACAACCTGGGTGAAAATAACAAACTTCTGGGAACATACAATCTTCCAAACCTGAATCAAGAAGAAGCAGAAAGCCAAAATAAACGACTAGTGTTGAAACAATAATAAAAAAACTGCCAGACCCCCAAAGCCCTGGACAGGATGGCTTTTTTTTTTTTTTTTCTGTTTGTTTGGCAAATTTTACCAAACACTTAGGGAAGAACTAACTCCTACCCATCTCAACCTATTCCAAAAAATTCAAGAAGAAGGAAGACTCCCAAACTCTTTCTATGAGGCCAGTATTAAATCCAGGTCAAAACACAACAAAGAAAGAAAACTACAGGCCAATATCTCTGATGAACCTAGAGGTAAAAATTCTCAACAAAATATTGGCAAACCAGATACAGCAATACATTAAAAAAATCATACAACATGATCGAGTGGGATTTATCCAAGAGATGCAAGAATGGTTTAATATATACAAATCAGTAAATGTAATACACCATATAGACAACAAAGACAAAATCCATATGATTATATCAATAGATGCTGAAAAAGCATTTGATAAAGTACAGCATCCATTTGTGATAATAACACTTGGCAAAATGGGAATAGGGGTAACATACCTCACCGTAATAAAAGCCGTACATGAGAAACCTGAAGCCAATATCATACTCAAAGGGCAAAAACTAAAAGCTTTCCCCTTATGATCAGGAACAAGAAAGGGTGTGCACTCTCTCCACTTTTATTCAACATCGTTTTGGAAGTTCTAGACATAGTGATCAAATAAGAAAAAGGAAACAAAGGCATCCAAACTGGAAAGGAAGAAGTAAAACTGTCATTATTTGCAGATGACTTCATACTGTACGTACATAGAAAACCCTATGGATTCCACCAAAAAATTACTCAACCTAGTAAGTGAATTTAGCAAAATAATTGGATACAAAGCGAATATTCAGAAATTAAAGGCATTTTTGTATATCAACAATGAAACATCAGAGATGGAAGCTAGAAAACAAATCCCATTTACTATAACAACAAGAAAAATAAAGTACTTAGGAATGAACTTAACTGAGGAGGTAAAAGACCTGTACTCAGAAAACTACAGAACACTGAAGAATGAAATCAAGGAAGATACAAATAAATGGAAGCATATACCATGTTCATGGTTGGGAAGAATTAACATCATTAAAATGTCCATACTACCCAAAGCAATTTATAGATTCAACATAATCCATATTAAAATACCAATGATATATTTCCAGATCTATAAAAAGTATTTCAAAAATTATATGAAGCCAAAATCAATCATGAAGAGCCACAGCAATCTTGAGAAAGAAGAACAAAGTAGGAGGAATCACAATTCTGGGTATCAAACTATATTACAAGGCCACTATAATCTAAACAATCTGGTACTGGCATAAGAATAGACTTATAGATCAATAGAACAGAAAAGAGAGCTCAGAAATAAATCCAGGACTATGTGGTCAATTAATATTCAATAATGGTGGAAGGAGTATAAAAAGAAGTGAAAATAGCCTCTTCAACAAGTGGCATTTGGAGAACTGGACAGGGACGTGCCAAAAAATGAAACTAGACCACCAACTGACACCATACACAGAATAAACTCAAGATGAATAAAAGTACTTAAACATAAGTTGTGCCACCATTAAAGTCCTAGAAGAAAACAGAGGCAGTAAAATTTCAGATGTTCCACACAGCAATATTTTCACCGTTATTTCTCCGAGGCAAGGGAAATAAAGGAAAAAAAAAACAAATGGGACTACATGAAACTCAAAATTTTATGCCCAGCTACAGAAACCATCAGCAGACTGAAAATGGAGCCAATCATATAGGAGAAACTATTTTAGATTAAAGTAGATTCAAGACACATAACCAAGGGCAATGTGTATATTATTCAGATCTAGATTTAAATAAAGCAAATGTAAAAATATATTTTTGAGATAATTGTGGAAATCAGAATATGGACTGGGTATTAGAGGACATCAAGTTATTTTTATGAATTTTGTTTAGTGTGAAAGTGGCAATGTGATTATGTTTTAAGAAATTTGTCATATTTTTGGATCCAGTCAAGATGGCAGCAGAGGTGGATGTGGTTCATCTCTTTGCATGGCTGCATCAAAATTACAACAAAAATGTATCACAACCAACAGCCAGAACCTTTAGAAATCTAGTTGAATGGAAGTCTGACAACTATGGAATTAAAGAAACCACACACATAAAGATGAATAGGTAGGATGGAGATGTGGAATGGGCTGGTGTTGCACCCAAATGTGGTGGATAAAACTTTGGGATGGAAGTCCTGGCTGGTGGCTCAGTGGATAGGTGCTGGCCCGGGAACCCAAAGGTTGCTGGTCAATTCCCAGCCAGGGTACATAACCAGGTTGCAAACCGTGTCTCCAGCCAGGTTCGTAGCTGGAGGCAAATGAAAGGCAACCATATATTGATATTTCTCTCCCTCTCTTCCCCTCTCTCTGAAAATAATAAACAAAGTCTTTTTAAAAAGAGAATATTAAAAAAAGTTGGGAGGGGTATCTCAGAAGCAAGGAGTCCCAGCCCCACACCAGGACCTCCTGCCCAAGGTTCCAGTGCTAGGAAGATAAGTACCCACAACTTCTGGCTGCAAAAACCAGCAGGGATTGAGTCCATTGAAGAAACTGCTGGACCCCCAAGCAGTTGATCTCGAAGAACCCACACATGGATTCGCCTACTCAGACACAGTCCCTCTGAATGCCAGCACTGGGGTAGCAGCTTGAAAGGCACCTGTGGTATACAGAGAGGAACTGACATCAAGGCCAGCAGAAGCCACTGTCCCTTTTCTAAAATCTCTTCCCAAAGAGCTTACAAACTGGTGCCATATCTAAGACTGAATCAACCTGGATAATACTATTCAACGTTGGAGATCCCCAGAGACTACACCCCACCCAACTTATGGGCCCACCCAAGCTGCTTTTCCATATGAATGGTTGGCCTTGGTTCATACTTTACAACTTCCTAAATCTTATCAAACAAGCAATCACTGGCCTCAGCAAGCCCCAGTCCCAGCACTACCAGCAGACAGTTTAGGTTCATAGCTTGGCCTCACCTGGGAATCTCCAAGCCCAGCACAAGTAGCAGCCATTTCAGATTGCTTTATAGGTCAGGCAAGGTGCCCAGGGTAAAACACAGGTGGACACTAGCCTTAGCCTACATCATCTGGGAAATACCAGGTCCAGCACACCCAGTGGACAGCTATACACCATGTTGGAGCACAGCTGATCCTCCACAAAGGGTAGAGGGGGAGGGGGTCAGTGGTCACAGCCAGTCCTTGCAGTTAACTGGCCCAGACAAGTCCTTCCCATTGATTTTCCAACAGCAACCCAAGCTCAACTACAAGAATAGGGTGTACTCGGCTCACATGAATGGTGCACTTCAAGTACCCAGCTTGGGTGATAGGGGAGGCTGTGCCACTGGACTCTACAGGGCACCTCCTACATTAGGCCATACTACCAAGTCATGGAGTCAAAGCAGTTCTACCTAATAAACAGAAACAAACGCAGGGAGGTTGCCAAATTGAGAAGGCAAAAACTATGGCCCAAATGAAAGAATAGAACAAAACCCAAGAAAAAGAAATAAATGAAACAGGGATAGCACACCTATCAGATACAGAGTTCAAAACACTGGTGACCAGGATGCTCAGAGAAATGATTGAGTGTAGCCACAAAATAAAGGATGAAGTGAAGGTTATACAAACTGAAATAAAGAAAAATATACAGGGAATCAATGGTGATAGGAAGGAAGGAAGGATTAAAATCAACAATTTGGAACGTAAGGAAGAAACAAACATTCACTCGGAATGGAAAGAAGAAACAAGAATTGAAAAAATGAGGAGAAGATTAGGAGCTTTTGGGACAACTTTAAACATACCAACATCCAAATCATAGGGGTGCCAGAAAGAGAAGAGAAAGAGCAAGAAATTGAAAACTTATGTGAAAAAATAATGAAAGAAAACTTCCCTAGTTTGGCTAAGGAAATAGACATACAAATCCAGGAAACACAGAGTCCTAAACAAGTTGGATTCAAAGAGCTCCACACCAAGACACATAATTAAAATACTAAAGGTTAAAGATCAAGAGATAATCTTCAAAGTATCAAGAGAAGAGAGTTTTCTACAAAGGAATTCCCATAAGACTATCAGCTGATTTCTCAAAAGAAAGTTTGCAGGCAAGAAGGGTCTAGCAAGAAGTATTCAAAGTGATGAAAAGCAAGGACCTATAACCAAGGTTACTTTGTACGCTTAAGTTATTATTTAGAATGGAAGGGCAGATAAAGTGCTTCCCAGACAAGGTAAAGCTAAAAGAATTAATCATCACTAAGCCATTATTACATGAAATGTTAAAGGGACTTACTTAAGAAAAAAGATTAAAACTATGAACATTAAAATGACAACAAACTCACAACTATCAATAACTGATTCTAAAAAATAAAAACAAAATTGAACTAAACAAACAACCAGAACAGGAACAAAATCATAGGTATGGGGGGATCATTTGGAGGATTATCAGTTGGAATGGGGAAGGGGGAGAATGCGAGAAAAGGTTCAGGGATCAAGAAGCACAATTGGTAGGAACAAAATAGACCAGGGGATGTTAAGAATAGTATAGGAAAGGGTGAAGCTAAACAACTTATATTCCTGACCCATGGATATGAACTAAGGAGGGAGAGACTGCTGGAGGGAAAGGGGATACTGGGATAAGAAAGGCAAAGGGAAGAAAATTGGGACAACTACAACAGCATAATCAATCAAATTTACTTACAAAAGAAACTTTGTATTTTCAGAGGACACTGAAGTATACAGGGTAAAACGACATGGTATTTGAGACTTACTCTAAAATGTTTACAGAACTAGAAAAGAAAAGAATATATAAAGCAGATATGGTAAGTTCTTGACAATTTTTGAATCTGAGTAATAATTATTTGGAGATTTTCCATATCATTCTTTGTACTTTTTTGCATTTAAAGATAATCACTCATGACAAATGCAAAGGACCCAAATAGGTGGGGATTTTGCTCAAATGATATAAAACTGGTTTTTACAGAAGAGATACAAATATAGAATAAACATTAAAGAAGATATTCAACTTTGTTGGTAGTTAGAGAAATGCAAATTAAAACAATATGAAACTATCTTTTCTTCAAAACATTGATAAAAATAAGATCGGTCAGAATAGATCAGTAACATCTACTTGTGACAATTTCTGGGTGGAGGGGATGGCGCAAATTGACTCCCAGAATTTATTAAGTATAGTATTATTTATTGAGAGTAAACATAGTATTAGACACAGCAATAATCCGTAGAAGTAACAAACCAGTTATGATCTGTACATGAGTATGCCTGAAGCAGCATTTTTTTATTACCAAAAAAATAAGTTGAAAACTACCAGAATTATCATAGAGGAATGGTCAAATTATGTTTCATCCATATTAGGGGACATTATATATATATATATATATATATATATATATATATATATATAAACACCATTTTTTTTCTTCAAAAATCAAAAAGGGTATATTTAATAGTATAAAATTTAGAAAGATCAAATAAGGGAAAAATGCGTAATTCTAGACTTGGAGAAGTTAGCTTGGAATACATCATTGCAAGTGTTTCTCAGTGTGTGTTTGTGCGTATCCATATATATGTACTCTTGTTTTTCCAATACTTGATTTTCAAATTAAAAAGGTATCATGTTACACATTGTGTTGTAACCTCTTGTTTTCTTAATTCCCTCATGAATATGTTCCACATCAATATTCACTCTGTAACTTAACCAATCCCTATGTTGGAGTATTTAAGTGCATTTCAATTTCTCATTTTATAAACAGCTTCCGAGTTCTTAAGATGATTTGCCAACTGCCTTCTAGAAAGTTCTGGGAGACATTTGAGCCAGAGTAGCCAAAATGCTTTTCCATCACGTGAGCCGGCTATCCTCCCAGATAGCACAACTGTGGTCTTTAGAACTTGTAAGACTTGTCTTATCCTGCCCGTTAGTCATGCAGTCCAACTGGGACTCTGTTCCAGAAATCCCTACACACTCCCTCTCCTCGCCTCACTCCCGCCCCTCTCCACGCACTCGCCCTCTTCCCCCGACGCTTTCCCGCTCGGCGTCCTAGCCTATGGCAAACGCCAAGAATTAATTAGGGGCGGGGATCAAGGAGCGGCTGTCAGGAGGTCGCCATATTTCTGTACGGCCCTGAGGACGCCTCGTAATCGGTGGGTCGGGAGAGGTGCTAACAGGGCGGGGCCGCCGCTCAGCTCTGCTGGCCTCCCCCCTCCCGCCCAGGACAGGTGGCTGGAGCGCGCCCCGCCCCCGCCAGCTGCGAGTGGGAGCTAGGCAGGGCCGGCCCGGGACGGACGCCGCCAGCTGCGAGTGTGAGTGAGCTCCAGCCCGGGACGGCCGGGCGAGTAGTCCAGAGGCAGCAACCAAGTACAGTGGCGGCCAAAAAAATGCTCCTGTACCGAGGGGCCCCCGGGGGCCCTGGCGCGCCGGGCAGTGGGCTGGCTCGGCCGGGCGGCGGCGGCCCGCAGGCATTTGGGATCCGCCTGAGTACGGTAGGTCAGGGACCCCCAGGGGGCGGACGCACGCGCGGGCCCTGGGGATGAGGGGGCTGCGCTGGGAGGGCCCGGCGGCCCGAGGCCTCACGCGGGACGGGACCTTCTCTCACCCCCAGATGAGCCCCCGCTACCTACAGAGCAACTCCAGCAGCCACACGCGACCCTTCAGTGCCATCGCGGAGCTGCTAGGTGAGTGGCGAGGGCGGGCCTGGCGGCGATCGCCCAAAGCAGTGGTGCCAACGTGGTGCCGCAGACGCGAGAGGAATGCGCGGAGCCGCGCGAGGTGGGCCGGGGCCGGGATGGGGGCGTCGGGACTGGACCCCCATTCAGCAGGCGGAGGAGGGGGACGACTGTCTATCCAGGGACGAGATTCTGTGAATAAAGCTGAGGAAACAATGTGTCTAAAGATTTAGGACTCCTGGGAGCTATTCCTTCGGCTGTTGATGTTCCAGGCACTTTAGGATAGCTTAGTTAATGATCGAAAGGAGATGGGGCCCAAGGCAGCTGGCTCCACAGGGACTGACTACCGACAAAAGACGCCAAGCTAGCAAAGGGGCATTGTAATGGATACAGTAGGGTCGTGAAGAAACGTCTGGAAAACGGAGTTCTTTAACTTTGGGGACCAGAGAATCTGGGAATGATGGGACATCTCTTAAGAGATGACACGAATGCACTTGGCTCCCTAAGACTGCAGAGGGCTGGGTACGTGGTCCACGAGCGCCCTCACACCGCTGGAATGAATACTGAGCACTTAATCTCTCCTCTCATTCCAATGATGTTTGCTTTTAAAGCGTTTTCAGTTGATCGCTTGAAGGCAAGTACACCAGCTTTTGCAGTAGAGTGCTTAAATACTGTGTGGAAAGCAAAGAAGAAAAGGATTCATGGATAAAATGCAGCAGTGTACAGGACACACTATAAATGTTACAAAAAAACTTAAAGGAGGGAGAGAGACTTATGGGGTAAGGTTTGGTTTCAGAGCTCCCCAAATGAACCCCAGTTCCTACTTAAGCGATGGCTGTGGCCATGGAGTGAGAGTTGCCTTGGGCTAAAAGTTAATGGGCAGCAGGAGGAGATAGCTGTGAGAGTTATTTGGAAGGGTGACAGGGAACTTTGATGATTAGTTTGACCATAAAGCAGAATGCTTATAATATGTATGACTGTCCATTACAAGGTGAAGGGGAAAAAGTGGCAGTGACACATTTTGAATCCTAGAAACCAGGAACTATATCTTTTAAAGTTTTGCACCATGTGTTGAGTGAAACTGCACAGTGGAATGAGATCTATGTGCCTCTAACTCCACAAAAAAAAAAAAAATGCAAAAAGGGGGAAAAGTAACAATTTGCTTAGTGGAGAACATTAGACAAGTATGCTTTTCACTCAGTTCAGCTCACAGTGATGCTGTGCAAAAACATCTGTATGTACTGTGTACTGAACTTTATGGGTGATTTGTAATTCTGTATGCATATGATTTTTGTTTTAAGCATTAACTTAACCTAAGCCTGGCCTAAGACGTCCCACATGAGTGTGTGTGTGTGTGTATATATATATATATATATATATATATATATATGCGCACACATACACACATATATATACATATATATATGTATGTGTGTGTATATATATATATATATATATACACACACACACACCCACATACATGCCTACATATATACAAACACAAAAACACAGAGATTTTAAAACTAAATTACAACTATTTGTGGTCATATTAATAATAGGGAAAAGTGAAAGCAAAGTGTTAACTAGTAATCCAAAAGTTTCACTGTAGGTTTTCCTTCAACAGTTTTCTCTTCCACTTGTGCATTAATTTTCTAGTGAACCATTCATTTGACATTTATTGAGTATTCACTGTGGGCAAGGACACCATGGTAGGGATAAGAATACACTCTTCTAGTTAGGGAAAGAAAATGTATATGAAAGGTTTATGCTTTGTGTAACAACAAAACAAAAAGTGATGTGTCAGTAAAGATATACACATTAATTGCTGTGGGAGTTCAGCTAAGAGAGGGGTGACTTCCAGCTTGCCAGGAAGAGGAGGGTTAGGAAAAGCTTTGGAGACATGACATTTGAGCTGAGATTTGAAGGATTGGGACATGTGGGTATGGATGTGGGGAGGGGAGGGGAGGGCATTCCAGGCAAAAGTAACAACTGCATGAACAAAGGCATGAAGAATACTGAGTAGTTGAGTTTAACAAGAGCATGAAGTTCACAAATAGTCAAAACTCTAGGTCCTTAAAGAGTTTACAAAGAACGTTCACAAATACATTTTTAACTTTACCCTTTAAGGTAAATGGTATTATTGTTATGACTCTCGTCCAGCAGCTGAGGATACAGTCTCAAAACATTTAATAGACTTTTTCAAGGTTACATGGGTTATATGTGTAGTAGGTGGCAGATCTAGGTGATGAGGTTAGAAAGGCCTGGTGGGACCAGGATGTGACTGGGAAGCTTGAATATTTGGCCTTTTAGTCTGAAGTTTTCTGAGCAGGGGAATGTCATGGGAGAGTTGTGCTTCAAGAGTTAATCTTGCAACCGTGTATAAGATGGATTGGGGAAGATAGAGGCATGGTTTTAAAAGACTGCTGAGGAGTTTGTCAAAATAATCCAGATAAGAGGGAATAAACTCTGTAAACTAAGAAAGTGACAATGGGAATAGAAATAGCAAGATCTGAAAGAGCTTCAGGATGTATAGGGTAAGAGAGAGGAAGGGATGAAAAATGACTTGAATTTCAAACTTGTTGTCATTTGAATGCTGATACTGTGTGTGTATGTGTGTATGTGGCACAGAAGGAGAATAGCTTGTGTCAGAAGATAATGATCTTCATTTTAGATGAGAGAATACTTTTAGACACTTGCAGGATTCCTGTAGGACAGCAGCTTGGCCCTGGCAAACTCTCAGAAATCCACATAGGCCATCCTTCTAGGACAGGAGAGGATGGGAGACTTGTGAAGCACTACCTCAAAGCCATCTCCCCAAGGAGGGTAAATGGTGATGAAAGGATGCTTGACTTGAGGTGGTCAACACATGATACAATATACAGATGATGCATTACAGAGCTGTACACCTGAAACCTATATAATTTAATTAAACAATGTCACCCCAGTCAATTCAGTTTTAAAAAAATTGAAAAAATCCATTTTCCCACTCACTAGCCTGTCTCTTGAGGTAGGCTATCATGGAGCAGTTTCTCATTATTTTTTAGAAGTTCAGGGGTTGGATGGACCAGGTTAGGGAATAAGGTAGATTACCTGCAATCTGGTTTTCCATGCTCTTTTCTAAGTGGTGGATGAGGAGTGGTAGAGATACTCTCCTCCCACTAGGGATAGAATGGGCCAGGTTGGGAGAGATAAGACTCCTTTGGATCTGGTAGCATGTGAGATTCTATGGGCCAGATTAGGGAATAAAGACATTTCAGGATCTGCTAGTGCAACTCTTGCCTAAATAGAGGGTAAGAGGAGAGGAATAAGGAATTTTCTTATTTTACCTGTTTATAAGGCTGGTTAGGTTAGGCCATGGGAGATCTGACAGAATAAATTTTTAGAAGATTAAGCAGCAATTAAGCAGCAAGAGGTGGATTGAAATCAGCCATAAGATTGGTGCTTTATTATAAATTTATTTGTTGAGGCTCATCTTGTTATTATTATTATTATTATTTCATTTGTGAGGCCAAGTGAAAGACCACCGAAAACCGAAAGTAACTGTAAAGCTGAACTTAACTGCTGTGACTGTCTCACTGATCTCTTCCTTGCTGCTCTTGCTGACCCTGGCCTCTTGTATGCCCCATCCCCCTACTCCATCAGCTTCCGGCCAAGGAGATAAAATAGCTGCTCCTGGCAGCTACCTTGTAACTCCTGAAGTACCTGTATTGAAAACTCTAGTGTGTTCCTATAAAGTAGCACCTAGTAAAGTTAGAGCAAATTTTACAGTAAAGAGGAAAAAAGTAAAAGAGATTTTATGGGAGACCTGTGAGCTGATTCAATGAATGCACTGCTGTGTGAACATGGAATTGGAATTGATGTGTTATGTGTGTGAATCGTGAATGTTCATAAAGTGTTAGAAAAATTTTCTCCACATGCAAAGTTTTAAAAGTAGACATGATGTCCTGTTGGTTGACATGTATTTCTGATAAAGCCACTCTTGCATGTCAAACTTACAATTCCTATCAAAGTTGACCCACTTGATCTGCCATATACACAGGAATTTGGAGTCATCAAGTTCTTAAAGATTGACTCCATTAGACCTCTTAACCCCCTTCTGGGACTATTGGTGATGCCATGCTGCTATAACTTTTTAGGGTTACAGTCAGTAACAGTTTTATCATTGATTCTGGCAACATCATTGTTGTCCTTGAAATTAATATGTCTTGTTTTATTTGATGGACATTCCACATATTCAAGTAGTTATAAGTGATGCTGTTAACTGTATTGTACAAATGGATATTTTGAATATGTGTAATACTTCTTTTACTTGTTAGGGATGTTCCTAGTGGAGAAATGCCACAATCTGAATAATGGTAATGGGACCAGTATACAGCCAGCCCCATGCTGTATCTCTCAGCCCAGTCACATGGTATCAGTAAAGCAGTATAGGATAATAGGGAGGGAAAGGGAAATGGGTGGAAGGGAGGTCTCAGTCTTGATTAAAGAACTGGTAGAAACAGGAGTGCTTAAGGTACCTATCCAACAGATTACATGAATTGCCTCCCACTCAGGCCAGTGAGTCCTAATGAGACAGTCGCATCACGTGCATCAGCGACTGATCATTGTAGAAACTGGCACCTGTAGCAAAAATAGGTGGCCACTAGACAAAAGTTCCTGCTGAGGTTGTGGACATGGCTCATATGTTAGAATATGGCTATATTTAATGTCTTTAGAGAATTAATTAACCTATTATGAAGAACTAACTCAGGAGGAACTGTGAAACATTCTATATTTTTCTACTTTAATTCTATGTTCTCCATTTAATGAAGGTTGGACAGCCTTACCTTTAAGACTATTACAGTTACTAATCAGAATAACTCTTTTTTTTTTTAATTTAACTTTATTGTTGTTGTATTACATCCATCCCCTTTTTGCTCCCCTCTATCCTCTTCCCCACCCACCCACTTCCCCTCAAAGTCAATCCTTCATGTTGTCCATGTCCATGGTTCTTCCATACAGAATAACTCTTTTTAAGCAAGTTTGTTATCATCACTGGGATCTAAACAGACAATGAAATGTTTTAATTTTAACCTCTAACTCTTTTAAAGCCTCCTAGGCTATAAACAGGGGTGCTGATAATATCTGTGTTCTTTTCAAAAAATATTTTACTTATTTTTAGAGTGAGGGCAAGGGAGGGAGAAAAAGAGGGAAAGAAACATTGATATGCAAGAGAAACATCAATCAGTTGCCTCTTGCACACCACCAACAGGGGACCTGGCTCACAACCTATTCATATGCATTCACTGGCAATCAAACTAGTGATGCTTTGGCTCACAGGCCAGTGCTCAGCCCACTGAGACACATTACCCAGGGCATTGTGTTCTTTAACGGAGGAGGTGATGTAAAAAAGTAGAAAATAATTTTTTCACAAGTAAACTGTAATACATGTAATATGTGTTTATTTGTACCAAAATTGTGATTTAGGTCTTCTCCTGAGCCACTATTTACTGTGTGTGTTCATAAGCAGTAAAGTGGCTAAAAAATGAGAAGTAATAAGACAAAAACAGAACAAATTACTTTTTATATAAGAAAAGCTATTTTTCTCACAGGCCTTGAAGATTGAAGGGAGAAAAGCAAATTGCAGATCAGGCATTAAAATCAGGTTATAATGTCATCTGCCATCACATTTATTGTTCCCTATATCCTAGTATGTGCATTATCATTAAGACTTCCTGCTCACCTTCTGGGACGTCCATGTGAAGGAAATAAAGGACATTTTCTGTCTTAAGGGCGCTGAGCTAGAGATTTTAATAGACTATTAGGAAAAGAGATATAATATCACAGATTTCTATCTTTTGCAGATAACGCTGTAGATCCAGATGTATCAGCCAGGACGGTCTTTATAGATGTTGAAGAGGTCAAGAATAAATTTTGTTTGACCTTTACTGATGATGGATGTGGAATGACACCTCATAAATTACACCGAATGCTCAGGTAAAAATGTCCTCATTCTTTGTTTCTTGTCTTGAGTTCAGGAACTATAGTTAAGGCTTAATAATTTCCTTTAATATTTTACTTTTCCTTTATTCACTCAGCAAATATTTATTGAGCATCTGTTATGTTCCAGGGCACTGGTTATATAATAGACACTATTTTTGCCCTCAGAGAATATACAGTCTAGCTGGCAATTCAGATAATTAAGCAGTAATCATAACGAAAATGATAACTATAATGATAGGAAAGTATAGGATGCCATGGGACAAGTCAGCAGGGGAACCCAATGTAACCCACGAGGTCTGGAAAAGTATTTTAGAATAAGTGATATTTACGCTGAGATCTAAGGGTGGGTAGTAGAATTTAACAAGGTAAAGGAACAGGGAACAAGGGATGAGAGTTCAAGCAAAAAGCAAGTATAAAGATGTGAAGGCCGTTACTGGCTGAGACCTTCTCCAATTTATATATACTTAAATTCACTCTTAGATTAGAAAGTATTGGAATTGGGATGATTTCTGGATTAAAACTACGGCTGTGCCTTGGTATAATCAAGCTGCATAAAAGATAAATAGAAGGTATTTATACATACAGTCTTTGGAGGTTTTGTAGTGGAATTTCAAAGTCAGGAAATTTTCCTTTCTAGCTGCTGAAGCTTGTGATATAGATTTCTGTTGGCACTCTCAGTTCATCTAGTTACTTGAAAATGTTTGTAGTTGAGAATATAAGTTTATACTTTATTGTCTTCACATATCATTCGTGAAAGATGAGTACTTTCTTAACTCTTTCCTTCTCTCTTCCTTTTTTAGCAGATGAGATTGATTACTCTCCATGTGGCTTCCTGAACTAGTGTGTGAAGCATGAGTAACAAGAGAGGGTTTCGATGAATGAGAAAAAGGGCTTCAAACTATAGAATAGAAAACATTCATTTTGTTGTAGTTCTCTTTGTAGGTATTCTAATTCTGTAACCCTGTTTGTAGGGAAATCTTTTTGATCCATCAAAGAAATGAAATGAGATTTGGGCATAACCAATTATAAATTTGATTTGTTTTACCACTCAGCAGTCTTAAGTACCTTGTGTCTCAGACCCTTATAATTAGAAGGATATTTAAGGACAGTGTCCAGAAGTGAGGTAAGAATGTGGCCAGTATGTTGGTAAAGTTATGGAGCTGGACTTATCTTTTATCTCCTAAAATTAATGTTTTATATTAATTTTAACATAAATATAATTTTAGACAATATGGAACTAAAATATTTACATATCTAATTTTATATGTACTAAGTTTTTTCTAAATCACTTATCTTCTTACCAACTCCTTCCCATCACACCTTATACCAGTGATGTGGGTGTCAAATAGTGGGCTTATCAGATCTTACCCCTTTCCATTTTGCCTGTGAAACCATTACTAAGCAAACTAGGGCTCAGTCATGTGGTGCGCTGGTGTACCACCCAACAATTAGTGTTGACAGAAACAAGGCTTTATTTACAATATTCCAGCTTGGGTGCTGGGAGCACTTCAGCTCAGAGCCCTGTTCTCCCACAACACCCAACACTTTCTTTGCTTTCGAAATGACTGTAAGCCAAAACCAAACCCAAGCAGATAAGGAATTCCCCATTCCTTATCTGTCAGCTATGTCCTTCAGGAGCTGTGGTCTATTGTCTTCAGCCTCCGTTTTATAGTCCAGGAAAGCATGTGCCATGTTACACTGGATTGTAGTGAAATCCAGAAAAAGCACAAGTCCTAAGAGGGCATCCTCTCCATATGTCCTGAGTTCCAAAAATCCAGATAGAGTCAAGGACTTCAAGGCAGAGTCCTTGGTGACTTCAGAATCCACTAGAATGGGCACAATCAAAGCAGCAGTATGTCAGCTTTCTTACTAGCCCAGGCTACATGGCCAAATCCTGACTACAAACTGCATAACTGCTTGCTGCTTCCCACATAGCTGCTACAACATCCTCCTTCATCATAGCACCTACCCATCATGCTTCTCCAACATGCTCTTTCTCTCAAGGCTGCACACCCTTCCTTTTAAATCCTGAAAGTCTCATACACCGTTTGCCCTGGGGTGGTAGCACAGCTGTTCCAGCTACTAACTTGTCAGAGATATGCAAAGTACCTTAAATGCTATGTTATATCCTTCCCCCATCCCCAAACCATGGGCTGTGTGGAAGATCTGTACCCTATTTCAGAACTACATCTGTGAAAGTTGGTGTTTATAGTTAGTTATAAGGCAGGAGAAAGAAGGAGGATGGTTTCAAAATAATTGCAACAATTTTTGTTCCAGATTCATTCAACAGATTTTTGCTGAACACCTGTGTGAAAGTCCCTGGAGATAAAGTGGTAGACCAGACAGACGTGGTCCTTGCTCTCAAGGGGCTGAAAGTTTAGTGACGAATACAGAAAAGGATTGACTAGTACTAATACAACTAAATAGGCTATCTCACCTAATGGTAACTGATATGAAGGAAAAGTACAGTTTCTGTAAGAACATGTAACAGAAGGATCTGCTCTAATTTATGGAATCCAGAAAGTCTTTCCTGAAGAAATGACATTTGAGTTGAAATATGAAGGATGTGCATCATTCATTTAAAATTTCATTTCTTTCTTGAGGATCAAAATAGAGCTAAATACGCAGAACCTCTTTAGACATAGCATTTTTTGGTATTATGCCAAATGTGTTTCCCACTAATCTGAGCTAGGAAATTGTTTGTCATATTTAAAAATTAATTTTAAAGAGTTTTAAGTGACCCCCAGCTTATATTTTGTATATGTGCTGGATTTTATTCCTGATTGTATCTTAAAACAAACTTGAATCTGTTAGAAGGTCCCAATTATTTAGAAGAGATCATTTAATCCAATTGTAACGTCTAACCAAGCATTCCACTCACCACAATTTCTTTTTTTTAATAATTGAACTGTAGAGGTAGCTTTGAAAATTATTGTTAAGTATTTTAACTTTTTGTTGGTTTAGGGGCATACTACTTTTATAGTTGGAAAAGTAATAAAGGTGGTTATTCAAAATTATTAAACCTACAGAAATTCTATTTATCTGTAACATTTCTTATAATCCTAATCATGTTTCCAACTCTTTATGATAATCTTCCTGTTTTCAGGCTAATAAAATAATTATGTAATTGCAGCAACAGTTTCTCCCATAAATGCAGAATCTAATTTTAATTTGAAAAATCAAATTAAAAAGGAAAAGCCTATCATTGAATTTCTTTAAGGTTCACAAGTAATTCTCTTTAGCTTCTGCAGGTAGTGTGTGAACCAGGTAGTGTATATATTCAACTGCCTTTTTCAGCAAGGTGGAAAACCTCTTCTTTCAGAGGTCAAGGATTAAAAGCAGCCACAGGTCTATGGATTGAAGGTATTTTCAAACTCTGCTCAGAAGTGCATTCCCTAATAGGTCTTTTCTAAAGCAATAGCCAGAGAATAGTAGTATGCTTAACTATCTTTGTTTTTTTTTTAATATTGCATATTACATCACCAATATGTCTAAGAAACAGCAGTGCCTGCCCTTGTATGCCCATGGATTTGCTAAGGTTTGTTTCATTGGTCAGAGTCCCAATTTAAATGCACTTCTCTGGATTTAGAATCTTGATATTTTAATAAAGTCAGAAGCAAGCTGCTATCTTCCTGGATTCCACTCAAAGAGCTGGTACCCAATCCTCCTTGGTGTATAAATGCTGTTGTCTCTTAAACAAGAGGATAGAACAGGACTTAGTGAAGAGAAATCACCTATCTAAGCCAAGCTATCTCTGTGGAAAATGAGTGAGCTACATTGAACTATATATAATAAAATTCATCCTACATTTTATTTATTGTGAGGGCTTTTATATTAGGTAATTTTATTTTATTGGTATCTGGCATCCATTCTGCAATTTTCAGTTAAGTAAAATACCGAACATGGAACTATTAAGTAGTATAAAAGAACACATGGGAAAAATTAAGTGGAACATAACAGTGATATCCAGAAGCTTCCAGATTCTCTCTTCTCATTGTTCTTATCCTTTTTTATTTATGGTTCTGTCACTGCCTTACTACTTACTTTCTCAACCTTGTATAGTCATTTGGTCTTCTCAGACTAAGGAATACAATCAGGGTTTATACTCACAAAGGGGAATAAAGATGATAGATGGCAGAAAAGGCAGGGCTGGCTAAGAAATTAAGAGAGTACTATATGGTCTCTATTTTCACCACTTTCCCTTGACCACCTAATTAAAACTTTTTGTAGCATAAGAGAAGGTTTAAGCTCAAATAACCATATAGATTCATTTCATGTTGGAGGTTATTGCTTATAAAAAGCCCAGAGTTTTAGATATGATATTAGATCTGAAGTAGAGCTTGAGGATAGCACATGACAATTCTGAGTGACTTCTAGAAATTAGTGTAAAATTCAATTTTTAATACTACTTTATAATATATCATGCATACAATATATAATTTTTTATTCATTATTTTCAGAGAGAAGGGCAGGGAGGGAGGAAGAAAGGGAGAGAAACATCAATGTATGGTTGCCTTTCACCTGCCTCCAGCTAAGGACATGGCTGGAGACCCAGTTTGCAACTTGGTTATGTGCTGTGACTGGAGAATTGAAGCAGTGACCTTTGGGTTTGCAAGCTGGTGCCAATCCACTGAGCCACACCAGCCAGGGCCATACAATATATAATTTAATCCTCATGATGACTGCATATCTTCTAGCCAGTGTTTTCATAAGAAGAATAGGAATGTCTGAATCTTACCAACTTCTCTCAGTTTATTTCCTGGAATACTAAGGCCCATAGACAGCAGAAATGCAGCATTCTTTGGGGATGTTCAAAGGTACTACTGCCATAGAAATTACTTTTCTCTATGGTTAGATTTATTTGCAGGATACACAAAGCTCTTGCAAACTGTTTATTCTAGAAGGACTTAATGGTATTATTGTGTAACACTTTGAAATAGAAAGTTGAAAGTTGGCATTTCTTCTTAGGAAATAAAAACCAACCAAAGCCTTCAGAAAGTGAAAACTAGGCAACTCAACGCTACTCAAAAGTGTAAGAGTCAAGGCCATACTGCTTAGACATGGCATATAGAGTGTCTATTTTATTGATGTTGGAGAAGCATCTGATCTGTAATATATGAAAACTTTCCTTAGACTGTAAACCACAAGGACAAGAATCATCTCTCTCTTATCAACAATGTTTTTTTGTCCAGGATTTAGGACAATGAATGGCGTGTAATAGGTACTTAGTAAATATTTACTGAGTGAATGGTGTACAACATTGTAAGCTTAATCTGGAGAGAAACAATCCTAAAATTAGTTTTATTTGTGGCGAGGGAAGATCTATGAGGAAGATAATCATCATTTTCTCAATTTCATGTCTTTATTTTTTTGTTCTATTATTTTGTATGTTTGAATGGAGAATATGTTAAGGGGAAAGTATCTGGCCCCCAGATTAAGCTGATCAGAAGGGGCTACAGAGATTGTTGAGGTGACTCAGTGAAATGTTCTTAATAAAACAAGAGAGACTTTATACTGCAGCTGTTTGCTGATATTCAGAGGCAGAACTACCTATTTTTATCCCTTGGCTGCATTCCAATGAACTGTCCCAGCAGATGGAGCAGAGGGTAAGAATTGGGAGGGTTATCTTTTAGGTGGATAGTTGAAATTGTCAAGATGTATAAACTCTGACTCTCAGATTTTTAAAAGGTGATATAACCAGATTCGGAGATACCTAGTCTGGTGCCTCTGACCAGTGCAGCTATCTGGTAATTCTGTTGCCCTCTATCCAACATATTCAGATAATCACCCTTTCCCACCTACCCTAACCTTACTATTATCAGTCAGAGCCATTTTCTCCAGAAAAAAATGGTAGCTACCCATGGCCTTCTCCAGCTATCTTTGTTAGTGAAAAGAAGCCACCTTTACATTTATAAAACATGAGTCTAATATACTGAAAGTGTTTATTACACACAAACCACACAGGACAATCAGTCCCATTACCCCACAGAAATTTCCTTTGTTTTATACTTAATAGTTTTGCCTAGAAATGTCAAAAGAAAAAAAAAAGGAGGGGCTTTTTACAAGTATTAATTCATTTGTAAGCTAAATATTCTACCAGTCACCTATCATAGGATGCTTTATAACTTTCTGGTTTCTTTTTTTCTGATTTCTTTTTTTTTTTTTTTTGTATAATTACAGCTTTGGCTTTACAGATAAAGTAATAAAGAAGAGCCAGTGTCCCATCGGGGTCTTTGGTAATGGTTTCAAGTCAGGCTCCATGCGGCTAGGAAAGGATGCTCTTGTCTTCACCAAGAATGGGGGTACTCTCACTGTTGGACTCCTGTCACAGACCTACCTGGAATGTGTTCAGGCCCAGGCAGTTATTGTACCAATTGTTCCATTCAACCAGCAAAACAATATCCTTTCTGGAAATGGAGAGTATTGGTTAAACATTAGTCTAATTTGATATTTTGATAGAAACCGCTTTCTTCAGGTCAAATATAGCTATAAATTCAACTGTCTGAAATTTAACTTGAATTTCCTCCTATTAAACATTTTTTTAAAAAATAAGTGGACTTTGGACAGAAGCTTAGAAATGTTTTTGTTGTATGGAAAACTTCATTGCTACACTATTGATCTCTATCTCTTCATCCACCACCACTCTCTTGGTAAAGTAACCCCTCTCTTTATTTTTACCCTAAGGGTAGCTACATTTATATCATACTCCTAGAAACATACTGTTCATCAGTTTATCTGATTGCAGAATTGTTCATTTCCCTATTTCTGGATAAGCTGTTATTTCTGTCAGATACCAGGTCATTTTGACCCAAGAAGTATAGCAATAAAGTTTGAACTCATTGTTTCCAAAGAGTCTAAAAGTTCAGTCTTTGAAGCTACATACTGCAGGGGTAACAGATTTTTGAGTTTGTCTCTATAATCTTTCTTCATTTTGCCTTTTCATTCCTTTTGTAGCAGTAATCCTCATGTTTTATGTCTGCATGTCTATTTTTGTTTGAACATGCAACTCAAAAGGCAGTATTTCTAACTTATAGGGTTCTCTTAAAATATTATTTTTTCTTTGACTATATTTGGTTTTACAAAAAATGATTATTACTGAGGATTCCTTGCCCAGCCTAGAAGCCATCTTGAACTATTCGATTTTCAACAGTGAAAATGACCTGCTGTCTCAGTTTGATGCCATCCCAGGCAAAAAAGGCACTCGTGTTATTATTTGGAATATCCGCAGGTATAGTATTCCAAGGGTAATAGATTCTAATATGCAAAGGTAGTATGATGAAATAAATCTTAATAAATCTCTAGGGAAGCAGAGTAGTTAATTTTTGATAGATATTTATATCTTGTTGCATACTTTTTCTTAACTTTTTTAAAACCATAGATCTGTTTGAGATAGTAGTTCTTTAAAAAAAGAAAACCAAAACTTTCTTTTGATCCTCACCCAAGGGTATTTTTATTGATTTTAGAGAGGAAGGGAGAAAGAGAGAACCATCGATGTGAGAGAGAAACATCGATCGGTTGTTTCCCATATGCACCCCGACTGGGGATCGAACCCACAACCTAGGTATGTGCCCTGACCGGGGATTGAACCCACAGCCTTTTGGTGTATGGAATGACTCTCCAACCAACTGAGCCACCCACCCAGGGTGAGATAATGGTTTTTATTAGTTAAATGTGGAGCTTGATAAGGTGGAAACATTCCTATTCTGAGACTATTGCCACAAATAATCAATATTATTCTAAAATCTTTAGAATCTATTTTATATTCATGGATACTTTTTTGAGATAGGTAAATGATAGTTATTTAATTTATTTGACAATGAAATAAAGTATGAAAAAGATACATTAGGGTAACAAAGCACAACATGATCATTGAAATAAGGACCTTTAGAGGAGCTGAATTAGAAGTAGAAAAACCTTTGAGGTAGATAAATTTGAAATATAACGACCAGTTTCTGGTCATGTGTTAAACATTAACAAAACAATGTAGAACTACTCTAGGATACATGGTTTGTTTAATCTAGTTATATCATATAGAATACATTTAAACCTAAGAACCTTTCATATAAAACAGAGCTGTTTTTAGGTTTAATAGAACAGAGTATTAGGTATATTTATTCTTTTTCTCTTTAGGTTAAGAATTTTACCTCATTTTTTTGCTGGGTTAAACTTATATAAAAACTATGCTGGTTTGTATAGAAAGTACCTTCAACTAAAAAGAAAAAAAGCAAGGAGGTTTTTTGCACATTGGTAATTTAGATCTTTCTTCCCTTGTCCTATTGGGAAAACCACAAATAATATTATTTATATTCTAAAGCCTGAGGTAGTTTCATTGAGTTAAACAAATTAGGTAGACTGTTTTTCTTTGTATATTGCATCTCAATTATATAGATGTAGGTGTTAGGTCAATAAAGGATTCCTTGGTCACGTAACTTAAGGAAAAGCTGGTTTAAAGGAAGTTTGCCATGTTACTTTATTGTAGCCCTTCTCAGAGGTTTTAATATGCTAATGTTATTTCAATATGCATTGAAAACACGCAAGAGAGCAATATAGTGTGAAGTATTACCCAATTTCAAAGCATTTTTCTTCAGACCTCTTTTCCTTAGATGGTGAGTGGTGAAGGGCAAAGTTAGGAAACCTCAGAGTATATGTTAGAATAGAGTGCGGTAGTTATTCTCAAAAATCCAGAATATTCATATACAATTATGGTGACATGGGCTTTATAAAAGCTACACACCATAATAGGTCTGGTCCAGCCTCGAAGGAGCTACATTCTCACCACAGCTGCTCTGAGCTTGCAAAGCCTGACTTATGAGAAAGGTATCACTAGATCTTTGAAGTGGCTCTGGAGGCCAGGAATTGTTCTTCAATTTTATTCAGTCATGCAACCAACCTACCTTTCCTCTCTCCCTCCCTCCCTGCCTTCTTTCCTTTCTATTTAGGAATAGTTAGGGAGCTAGCATGAATGACCCATGAACATGGACAATGAGGAGGAGATTGAATGTAGGAAAGGGGATGGGGTGAGGGGGACAGGGGAGAGAAATGGGGGGTGGGGAATTAAACAATTGCAGTACAACAATGAGAAATTAATAAAAATTTAAAAAAGATAAAGAGAGTATTTGGGGGGACTGCTGTTCCACAGAACAAATTTTGGAAACTGTTGTTCTGATGTATATGTTTTCTCCATAACCCATCAGGAAACAAAGATGGGTCTTGGCTTTTTTCCCTGGCTGTTGTTAGTGATATAATACAGAGTCTGGGAATGGACCAAAAGGATTATGAGGAGAAAGTTCCTAATAAATAAGTATGAATACTGTTATATTTAAATGATAATTCCATAAATGATATTTTAGCAAATTAGCAAATGTATGCTGTTTGTATAAGTTTTTTTTTTTTTTTTTTTTTTTTTTTCCTTCTAAGAAATACGATCTGGGGAAATCTTGGTATCTCATTAGTCCTTATGTAATTGCTGAAATTTGAAGAAGTAGGGTTTGATTCATGCATTTATTCAGTTAGGGAAAATAATGTTGAATGACCTACCCAACAAATATCCAGAAAGTTGGAATCTATTTAGTAAAAGGTCCTTCTTCAGGGATAGCTGACGTCTATTTGATTTATCAGATCACATACATACACACCCTCCTTTTCTTTCCTTTGCCTTCTGTACTTGGCATTACCACCTAACTATTGTATGGTCTTCAAACTGAGTAATTTGTAGTTTAATATTGGTAGTCAGAGAAAGAAGTAGGTACCTGAGTTTTGGCTCATATTGTTTCTTTTCTTTTGGGTTCCTAGTGCATTTTTGTCCTTTGGAACCAGTTTTTGTTAGATTGGTACTTGTCTCTTTTACCCAGAAATAAAGATGGAAAGTCTGAGTTGGACTTTGATACAGATCAATTTGACATCCTGGTATCAGACTTTGGCACAGAAGAAAAAGAGACTGGTGGTGTTACCTGTGAATTGCCAGAAACAGAGTATTCTTTACGGGTGAGTAGGAGTGCTTTTCCTTTAACAATGAGAGGTAAGATTTCCTATAACATGAAAATCTATATAATATCTCATTTTTGTTACATAAAAATGGGAGTCTTTTACTCCTGCATGAGGATTCCTTTTCACTAGGTCCACCAACACAGTTTGGTGAATAGATTCAGTATCACTTTAGTGTGGCAGTTGACATAGTCTAACATGGTATGGAAACTAAGCCAGATCTTTGCCCAGAATACACCTCAGTTGGTAGCAATGTTTTAAGAGGGTATCATTAGAATTGTCAATATTGTATAATAACTTTGCCTTCACTGTTCCATAGGCATTTTGTGGTATTCTGTATATGAAGCCACGAATGAAAATTTTTCTGCGTCAAAAGAAGGTGACTACCCAGATGATTGCCAAGAGCCTGGCCAATGTGGCATATGATATATATAAACCTACCTTCACAGTATCCTTACACTACCTGAAGTTTACCTTGTCGTTTCAGGATTAGATTTCAACATTGGCACAGAAAAACAAAAACCTGTCCTCTGCTTTTCTTAAATGCTGATCAATGTACTGCTTTTTTGTTTGTTTGTTTTAGAAACCACCTGGAAATTATTAAAATAATACAGTCCTACCCTGGCTGATGGCACAGTGGATAGGTGCCAGCCTGTGAACCTGAAGGTCGCTGGTTCAATTCCCCAGCCAGGGCGCATAACCAGGTTGCAAGCCAGGTTTCCAGCCAGGTCTGTAGCTGGAGGCAGGTGAAAGGCAACCATACATTGATGTTTCCCTCTCTGCCTCTCTCCCTTCTTCTCTCTCTGAAAAATAATAAATAAAATCTTTAAAAAAAAAAAAAAAAGAAAGAAAATGCTTTTTTAAAAAATGTAAAATAATACAGTCCTGAGTCTTTGGAGATTCTGGTTCAGTAGATTCTGAAAACTTTTTTTAATAAAAAATTATTTATTTTAAAATTCTCATCTGATTCTAACGACTAGCCAGGGTTGAGACACTCTGCTTTAAGGTCCACACCATTTGGTTTGTGTTAGAGTTTTGTGGTATGTTACATTTCTTGAAATAATCAAAATGTTGTTTAGAAGTTTATAATCTCTTGGACATAGCATGATTTTTGTCATGACAAGTTCAGACTTATGTTGCTAGAAGTTAGGAGAGTGGAAATTAAATCTTCAGCAAGTTTGACATGGATTTCTTGGTACTTCTCATAATGGCAGCCACTCAGAGAAATAAGTACTCATTTTCACTTCTATCACCCATTGCACTAGGTATGGATTTTGGACACTTGAGAAAATTTTAAGATTATGGAAATTAGGTCCATCTTTGTTGATGATTTGGGGCAAAAACATCTTTGGGAACTTGAGAACTCATAAGCAATGATGAAGAATTGCTGTTGTCATTTAGTTTTTAGTAAATAAGCACAGCTCTTGGACTAAGAAACACACTCTGTTTATCAAAAGTGTTATTTATCTTGCTTTGTCTTGCCCTGGCCAAAGTTAAAAAGTTTCCTTTTTCAAAAGCTATGTAGTTGTTACTCTGAGCAGATTGATTTCCTCTTTTTAGAAACAATATATCATCTATTAGGACAGGTTTTTTAAAGTCCAAAACAAAACAATTTAACAAAACCAGAGATAGTACTGTTAGCATCTGTAGGTAAATTAGTTATATTACTGTATGTAGGCTAGAATGTTGGTGCTGTAGTTGTAACAGAGTTGGTCTAAATTATTGTTTTCTAACTGCTTTTCCAGGATATGTCACATTTCTGTCATCAGCTTCCATCTTTTCTGGGTTTCTGGGTTTCTATCAGTGTGACTCCTATACATGGTATTCTATATGTACCTTAACTATTCTTAACCATCCTTCTCATTAAACTAGTTACCTTTTCTAATAGAATTTGGGCTAAATAAATTCATTATATAGATGAGTAAAATGAAAATCCTTATAACATTTCCCTCAAGGTCACTGAGGGACAAGATCACTGATGCTAATTTATTCCTCAACTATCAAAGGCCTCTTCTTGTCCTCTCTAATTTAAAGAATCTCCTACCCAGTGTACTGACTCCCTGTAATTTAAAAATGTTAAAGTATACCATAGAAATAAAGTATTTGACAATCTTTATCTTATTTTTATATTTATTATTTTTAGAGAGGGAAAGGGAGGGAGGCAGAGAGGGAGAGAAACATCAATGTATGGTTGCCTTTCACCTGCCTCCAGCCACAGACACGGCTGGAGACCTAGCTTGCAACCTGGTTATGTGCCCTGACTGAAAATCTAACCAGCAACCTTTGGGTTCGCAGGCTGGTGCCTATCCACTAGGTCACCAGCCAGAGCTGACAATCTTTACCTTAAAAATGTTAATTTTATGGTGTAGAATTTTAGTTTGTTTGTTTGGGTGAGTTTTGTTTTTGCATTTGAATAGGGTCTTATTTGTGGTTTGATTTGAGCTTCTAGAGCCCAGAACATTATATGTTCTGAGCCAAACATTACTGTGTTCTGTCGTACCTGGCTCATTTGTCACTTGGGTTTATACAGTAGCTTGTTATTTATAGGGGAATATTGATATCATTTTTAAAAACAAATAACAATAAATTTCTGTTTAACTAATTTGAACATGAAGATTTTTCTTAGTATTTGTTTTAATGGAAACCTCAGTTTCTCATATCCCCTTTATCTTTTTCACTTTCTTAATTTTTAAATCTAATCGCAGTTGTTTAAAACTCATGTTTTATATATAATAATTAGGTCATTTTATTTCATCTGTGTAAGCTTGTTAACTTCATCCCATGAAATCTATTACAGTAGGGCTATTTATCGTCCTTTACTTTTAAAAGTGATTTGCCTCTTCCACCCTTCTGTTGTCATTGTTTCATATGATTAGCAGGACTAACATTATTGCTTATAATTGTGTAGATTCTTTGTGTTGTACCATTTATAACTCTTATCAAAACCTGGGAGACCTAGCAGAAAATTGAGCAATTAGCAAGGGTAAGAAACATTTTGATTATTTATAAATTTTTTAAACCACTGATGGCATTTCGGTAGATTTTCTTCTCACAGTCTTTTAATTTTAAAGCTACATAATAGATCATGTGGATATACCAACATTTATTTAATTATTCTCTTAATGTCAAGCATTTATATTATGTTTTTCTGCCATTATAACTAATTGATAAATATCTGTAACTCATAAAACTTTATAGTCTTCCTTGACTTTTCTGTAGGATAAATTTCTAGAAAGAAAACTACTTGGTCCAAGCTTAAGAAGATTATTTATAAAGCTATTAATACAGGTTTTTCAAATGCCCACCAGAAAGGTTGTACCAATTTATATCGAATGTTCTTTGCTATAGTAGAATTCAATTTTTTTTCATGCCAAAGCTGCCAGCATTTGTCTCCTTAATGGTTTTCTTCTCAGAATAAACAGGTGAAAATAACTTTTGGCTTTTCTTGCAAGAATAATAATCAATTTGGAGTAATGATGTACCACAACAATCGACTCATCAAGTCCTTTGAGAAGGTGGGATGCCAGGTGAAGGTGAGTGATTAATGTTTCTTTGTCATGTAAAAGACTGAAAAGAGTAGGAAGAAGAGTTAAAATTTGCAAAGGGGATTAAGTCATTAATTACTTTTACTCTCATTTTATGATGATTGTTAAATCTTAATCCTAGAATTTTATGTTGCCATGAGCATCTTGTGTTGAAAACTCTGCCTCTCATTCTCCATAAATGTCAGTTAATATGGAAACTTAACTGAATGCATTTTCTGGGTAGCTGTTATTAAGAGGTAGAATCAAAATACCAGCAACTCTGTTGTGTGTAAGTTTATTAGTGTTGATGGTAGTTTTTTCTATTTTCTTGAGGACAGTAAGATGTAGTAGAAGATGCATAAAATTTAGGGTTGATGGCCAGGATTTGATTCCTGGCTTTTCCACTTATAAACTGTGCAATCTAGGCCAAGTTGCTTAATTTCTCTGAGGCTCAATTTCTTACCTGTAAAGTGGGAACAATAATTTTATCTGCTCTTTCTACCATACAGCTTATAAGGTTGAGAGATTTATAATAGATCTTTTTAAAAAGATTTTATTTGTTATTTTTAGAAAGAGGGGAAGGGATGGAGATAGAGAGGGAGAGAAACATCAATGTATGGTTGTCTTTCACCTTCCTCCAGCTATGGACCTGGCTAGAGACCTGGCTTGCAACCTGGGTATGTGCCCTGGCTGGGAATCGAACCAGTGACCTTTGGGTTCACAGGCTGGCACCTATGCACTGAGCCACCTGCCAGGGCAAGGTTGAGAGATTTAAATGGGATAAATTATGTGAAAATACTTAAACTGAGCTATACAAATATTACTATTATATTTAATGTTTTAATGACAGTTTAAAGTGGAAAGATCCACAAGTATTTCATTCACTCCTATTTTACAGATGAGATTGCTAAAGCACAAAAAATGATAGTGCTTTATTATGACACAGTAGGACATATTTATATCTCACCCAGGATAGCTAGTTTTCAGCCTATGTTGATTTTCCTTGTTATATTACCTTCACACAACTCATGCTTATCTGTTAGTCTAACTATACATTGACTCAGTTCCTTTCATTAAATAATAAAAAAAATTAAATCCAATGAAATCTTGTATCAACTTGTAATTAATAACCACTGCAAGTCTGACTCACTATAGTCATTGATTGATGGCCTACACACTAAATAAACATTGTTTATTTTAACAGAGTGTGATAATTAGGTAGCATCCTTAAAATTTTTTCAGGTGAAGTTTGGTTTCAGCTCTCTAAAATAGTACTATATAACTTTGATTATTTTAGCAATATCATTTTTTGTTCAAATGAAATCTTATGACAATCCCAGAATACAAAACAGTTGAAAATAGAGGTAGTGTGAGAGAAGTGGAAATGGCAATTAATCCTTGGAAAATCCTAGAATACCTATATATCATAGTTTGAAAATCTTGCCCTAGAATTTTCCAGAAGTTCCAGTTCAATGTAATATTTGCAGTCTATCGAAATATATTCTGAATATTTCTGTAGACATTGCTGGCCTTACTTTGCTCATGAATATTATGTAACCATTCTGTTATTGTTTGGAATCAAAAGGAAATGCCTCCAAGCAATCAACAGTAATGTGAGTGTTTCAATTAATATTTTTTCTAAGCCAACTCATGGAGAAGGTGTGGGAGTAATTGGAGTCATTGAGTGCAATTTCTTAAAACCTGCCTACAATAAACAAGACTTTGAATACACCAAGGAGTACCGGTGAGTCGCTCCCAACCTGAGGTATTTCTGATAGTTTATTCAGATATGATTTTGTTCTATGAAACTTCTAAAAGCCCCTCTAAAGCCCAGATAGATAAATTAACTGAGAATTTCTTCAAATCTATTTTCCAAGATGAGAGATAAAAATGATTTGATTTTTTTGCCTTTTTTATTGTTGTCCTTTAGTTATACCAATTTACCCCCATGGCTTTCCCCACCCTGCCCCCACCCCCGAGTCAGTTCCTACCCTATGGTCCATGGCCATAGGTTATTTATAGATTTTCTTTGACTAGACTCTTCACCTTCTATCCCCCTTACTCCTCTCCCGCTCCCTTCTGGTCACTGTCAGTCTGTTCCTTGTTTCTATGCCCCTGGTTCTATTTTGCTCATTTGTTTGTTTTGTTCATTTCAGTTTAATTCAGTTTCCTGTATTAGGTGAGATCATATGGTATTTGTCTTTCGCCACCTGGCTTATTTCACTTAGCATAATACTCTCCAGTTCCATCCATGCTGTTAGAAAAGGTAGGAGTTCTTTCTTTCTTTCTGCTACATAGTATTCCATTGTGTAAATGTACCAGTTTTTTATCCATTCATTTATTGATGGGCACTTGCACCGTTTCCAGCACTTGGCTATTATGAATAGTGCTGCTATGAATATAGGGGTGCATAAGTACTTTTGAATTGGTGTTTCAGGATTACTTGTGTATAATCCTAGCAGTGGAATCTCTGGAGCAAAAGGCAGTTCCATTTTTGGTTTTTTGAAAAAAGTCCCTACTATTTTCCACAGTGGCTGCTCCACTCCACATTTCCATCAACAATACACTAGGGTTCTCTTTTCTCCTTATCCTCGCTAGTCCTTGTTGTGTGTTAATATATTGATGATGACCATCCTGACAGGTGTGAGGTGGTATCTCATTGTGGTTTTAATTTGCAACTCTGTTGGCTAGTGATGTTGAGCATTCTTTCATATGTCTTTCAGCCCTCCATATGTCCTACTTGAAGAAGTGTCCAGGTCCATTGCCCACCTCAAAACAAAACATCCCCAATCTCTCCTCAATAATCTTTAGTTCATTCTGCCCCCCTTTGCCAGAGCCCAGGGTAAGTGGCTACAAAGGAAATTTTGTGCATTGGCCCTTTTAGAGGCTCTCTGAATCTCCAGCTCTCTCTTGTCAGACAGAAACCCTGCCATTTTTTACAACTGGATGTTATCTGGGTTCCTTTTCGGCTCTGGTGCCATAGGCTGTGGATCACAGCCTGGGGTTTAGACCCTACACTTCTCAGGTGGAACACCTAGCCACTGAAATATCCCTCCAGCACTTCAGCTCCTGCCTGTGGGAGCCCAGCCAGCCCTCTTGTGTCTTATTCGTACCTTGTACCAGTCATGCTGTGATGAAGTGGCTTCTTCTGTCTTTCCATGGTTATAAAACTTCTCTCTAGCCACTACTCAGTTGGTTGTTCTGGATGACCTCTCTACAATTCAGCTGCAATTCCAGAGTGATCTTGGGAGGAGGTCAGTGCAGCTCTCACTTACTCTTCTGCCATCTAGGATCTTCTAGAAAGCCTGATTTGATTTTTATATTAAACCTTAATGGTAACATGATATGTGGAGCTCAATTTAGATAAACCTTATGTTTAAAAATTATGTAAATAGCACAAGGGTTATTTAGTAAATACTTCTAGTGAGAAAAAGAAGCCTTGAAACGATCTTTTTAAAAAATACATCATATGTATATTGTTTGTTCACCATGCAAAGTCAAGTTGATGAGGATTATTCTTTTTGCTTGATCCCTTCACCTTTTTCATCCAGCACCCAATGCCCCTCTCATCTGACAGATGTCAGTCTATTCTCTATTTATGACTCTATTTCTATTTTGTTCATTACATTTATTTATTATTTATTATTATTTTTTAATTTAATTTTATTGTTGTTATTTTACATTCATCTCATGTCTGCCACTCTGCTCTCTCCTTCCCCACCTGCCATATCCCTCCACAGTCAATTTCACATGTTGTCCATGTCCATGGGTCATCCATGCTAATTCCTTGACTAAACTGTTTCCTTTCTTTGCCTCCTTCTACTCCCTCCTCCCCCTCCCCTCTGCACACTGAAAGTTTGTTCCCGGTATTCATGTCTGTGGTTCTGTTTTGCTTTCTTTCTTTGTTCATTAATCTCCTGTATTGAGAACATGTAGTACTTAATTTTTTGCTGCCCGGCTCACTTCACTAAGCACGATACTCTCCAGTTCCATCCATGCTATTGCAAATGGTAGGAGTTCTCTTTTACCTTCTTCTGTATAGAACTCCATTGTATAAATGTACAGAAGTTTTTTGATCCTTCATCCACTGATGGGCACTTAGGCTGTTTCCAGTATTTGGCTATTGTAAATAGTGCTGCTATGAACATAGGGGTGCATAGGTTCTTCTGAATTGTTGTTTCAGGATTCTTTGGGTATAATCCTAGCAGTGTGATCACTGGGTCATAAGGCAGTTCTATTAGTTTTTTGAGGAAATTCCATACCATCTTCCATAGTAGCTACACTAATCTGCGTTTCCACCAGCAGTGCACAAGGGTTCCCTTTTCTCCACAACCTCACCAGCACTTGTTGTTTGTTGATTTGTTGATGATGGCTATTCTGACAGGTGGTATCTGTGGTTTTAATTTGCATCTGTCTGATAGCTAGTGATGTCAAGCATTCTTTCATGTGCCTGTGGGCCCTTTGTATGTCTTCCTTGGAGAAGTGTCTTTTTAGGTCCTTTTCCCATTTTTTAATTGGGTTGATTGTCTCCCTGGTGTTGAGTTGTATTAGTTCTTTATATATTTTGGAGATCAAACCCTTTTCTAAGGTGTCCTTGGCAAATATGTTTTCCCATATGATTGGTTCCCTTTTTATTTTGTTGATGTTTTCTTTAGCTGAGCAGAAACTTTTCAGTTTGATGTAGTCACATTTGTTTACTAGTTCTTTTATTTCCCTTGCCCTGGGAGATGTATCAGTGAAAATTTTGCTGCATGGGATATCTGCAATTTTTTCCCCTATGTTTTCCTCTAGGGCTTTTAGGGTGGCTCTACTTATGTTTAAGTCTTTTATCCATCTTGAGTTTGTTTTGGTGTATGGTGCAAGTTGGTGGTCTAGTTTAATTTCTTTGCACGTGACTGTCCAGTTCTCCCAACACCACTTGTTAAAGAGTGCTATTTGCACTCCATTTGTGTTCCGTCCCCCTTTGTCAAATATTAGTTGCTTGTATCTTCCTTAATTACTTTCGTCAGTGTTCTGTAGCTTTCCAAGTACAAGTCTTTCATCTCCTTGGTTAAATTTATTCCTAGGGCCCTGACTAGGGGCTCCGTGAATAGGTGCTGGTCTGTGAACCCGAAGATCTCTGGTTCAATTCCAAGACAGGGCACACACCCAGGTTGCAAGCCAAGTCTCCGGCCATGTCCGTAGCTGGAGGCAGGTAAAAGGCAACCATACATTGATGTTTCTCTCTCTCTCTGCCTCCTTTCCTTCCCCTCTCTATAAAAATAATAAATAAAATCTTTAAAAAAATTTTTTCCTAGGTACTTTACTTTTTTGGTTGCTCTAATAAATGGGATTTGTTTTTTAGTTTCTTTCTCTGATGTTTCATTGTTAGTGTGTCAGCATGCCTTTGATTTCTGCATATTGACTTTGTATCCAGCTATTTTGCCAAATTCACTTATTAGGTTCAATAGATATTTTTAGTGGAGTCTATAGGGTTTTCTATATATATACTATCATGTCATCTGCAAATACTGACAGTTTTACCTTCTCCTTTCCAATTTGGATGCCTTTGATGCCTTTTTCTTGTCTGATTGCTATGGCTAGAACTTCCATAACTATGTTGAATTGAAGTGGAGAGAGTGGAAACCCTTGCCTTGTTCCTGATCTTAAGGGAAAGGCTTTCAGTTTTTCCCATTGAGTATGATGTTAGCTGCAGGTTTTTCATATATGTCCTTTATTATGTTGAGGTATGCTCCCTCTATTCCCATCTTGCTGAGAGTTTTTATCATAAAAGGATGCTGTACTTTACCAAATGCTTTTTTTGGCATCTATTAATGTGATCATATGCTTTTTGTCCTTCAGTTTGTTTATGTGGTGTGGTGCATTATTGATGTTCGAATATTGTGCCATTTTTGTTTGTTTTTTAAAATTTATTATTTTTAGAGAAAGGGGAGACCTTGCTTGCAACCTGGTTATGTGCCCTAGCAAGGAATCCAACCAGTGACCTTTGGGTTTGCAGGCTGGCGCCTTTCCACTGTGCCACCAGCCAGGGCTATTGTGCCATCTTTGCATTGCTGTGATGAATCCCACTTATGGTGTATGATTTTTTTAATGTGTTGCTGGATCTGGTTTGCCAATATTTTGTTGAGAAATTTTGCATCTATGTTAGTCAGAGATATTGGCCTGTAGTTTTCTTTCTTTGTAGGGTCTTGACCTGGTATTGGGATTAGAATAATATAATATACTGGCCTCATAAAAAGAGTTTGGGAGTCTTACCTCTTCTTGGATTTTTTGGAATTGTTTGAGAAGGATAGGAGGTAGTTCTTCCCTAAGTGTTTGGTAAAATTCTCCTGTCTAGACATCTGGTCCAGGGCTCTTGTAGGCTGGGAGTTTTTTGACTACTTTTACAGCTTTACTAGTTGTTAGCAGTCTGTTCAGGCTTTTTATTTCTAGACTGAGTTTTGGTAAGTAACACAGTGACAGAAATTTATTCACTATACCCAGGTTTTCAAATTTCTTGTCATATAGTTGCTCCTAGTAATTTCTTACAATCCTTTCTGTGGTATAGTATCAGTTGTCATTTCTCCTCTGTCTTTTCAGAATTTGTTTATTTAGGTCCTCTGTCTTTTTTTCTTATTTTTTAAGTTAATTTTATTGTTGTTGTATTACATCTATCCCCTTTTTACTCCCCTCTGTCCCCCTCCCCACCCACTCATTCCCCCACAAAGTCAATCTCACCTGTTGTCCATGTCCATGGTTCCTTTATATGAGGTTCTTGTGTAAACTGCTCCCCTTCCTTGCCTCTTCTTCCCCCCTCACACCAATCACCTTCCCCCTGACCACTGAAGACGTATTCACTTTATTCATATATTTGGTTCTGTTTTGCTTGTTGTTAGTTTTGTTAAGTATTGTCCTAAATTGGGTGAGATCATATGGTATTTGTCCTTCACTGACTGCCTTCTTTCACTAAGCATAATACTTTTCAGTTCCATCCATGTTGTTGCAAAGGTTAGGAGTTCCTTCTTTCTTTCTGCTGTGTAATATTCCATTGTGTAAATGTACCAAAGTTTTTGATCCAATCATCCATTTATGGGCATTTAGGCTGTTTCCAGCACTTGGCTATTGTAAATAATGCTGCTATGAACATAGGGGTATATAGGTTCTTAAGAATTGGTGTTTCCCTCATTATTATTAAATATTATATTAAACATTGTTCCTTGAAGTGCTAATAAGTTGTTATTTTTAAAAATTAAGCATTGAGCCCTGGCTTGTGTGGCTCAGTAGATTGAGCATCAGCCTGGGAACTCAAGAGTCACTAGTTCAATTCCCAGCCAGGGCACATAACCAGGTTGCAAGTCAGATCTCCAGCCAAGTTTCCACCTGGAGGGAGGCAAGTGAAAGGTAACCATACATTGACAGCTCTCTCCATTTCTTCCTCCCTCCTTTCCCCTCTCTCTAAAAGTAATGAATAAAATCTTTTAAAAATAAAACATTTAATTTAAAAAATTAAAAAAAAAAAAAAAGAATTGGTGTTTCAGGATTCTTTGGGTATAGTCCAAGTAGCGGAATTGCTGGATCAAAAGGCAGTTCCATTTTTAGTTTTTTAAGGAAACCCTATACTGTTTTCCACAGTGGCTGCACCAGCCTACATTCCCACCAACAGTGTATGAGGGTTCCCTTTGCCCCGCATCCTCGCCAACACTTGTTGTTTGTTGATTTGTTGATGATTGCCATTCTGACAGGTGTGAGGTGGTATCTTAATGTGGTTTTAATTTGCATCTCTCTGATGAATAGTGATGTTGAGCATTCTTTCATATACCTCTGGGCCCTTTGTATATCTTCTTCAGTGAGTTGTTTGTTTGGGTCCTTTGCCCATTTTTTAACTGGGCTGTCTGTCTCCCTGATGTTGAGTCACATTAGTTCTTTATATATTTTGGAGATCAAACCCTTGTCTGAAGTATCATAGGCAAATATACAGTTGGTTCCCTTTGAATTCCGCTGGTGTTTTCTTTAGCTGAACAGAATCTTTTCAATTTGATATAGTCCCACTTGTTGATTTCTCCCTTTATTTCTTTTGTCCTTGGTGAAGTATCAGTAAAAACAATTCTGCGTAGGATATCTAAAATTTTACTGCCTCTATTTTTCTTCAGGATCTTTATGGTGGCACTGCTTGTGTTGAAATCCTTTATCCATCTTGTGTTTATTCTGGTGTATGGTGTAAATTGGTGGTCTAGTTTAATCTTTTTGCATATTGCGGTCCAGTTCTCCCAATACCACTTGTTGAAGACACTGTTTTTACTCCATTTTATGTTCCTTCCCCCTTTGTTGAATATTAGTTGACCATAGAGTCCTATGTTACTTTCTGGGCTCTCTATTCTGTTCCATTGATCTATATGTCTATTCTTATACCAGTACCAAATAGTTTTGATGACAGTAACCTTGTAGTATTGTTTGAAGTCTGGTATTGTGATTCCTCCTATCTTGTTCTTCTTTCTCAAGATTGCTGTGGCTATTCATGGGCATTTTTGGCTCCATATAAATTTTGAAGTATTTTTTCTCTTTCTGTGAAGTCTGTCATCGGTATTTTAATTGGGATTGCATTGAATCTGTAGATTGCTTTGGGTAGTATAGGCATTTTAATGATGTTAATTCATCTCATCCATGAACATGGTACATGTTTCCATTTATTTGTATCTTCCTTGATTTCTTTCTTCATTGTTCTATAGTTTTCTGAGAACAGGTCTTTTACCTCATTAGTTAAGATTATTTCTAGGTACTTTATTTTTCTTGTTGCTATGGTAAATGGGATTTGTTTTCTTATTTCTATTTCTGATGTTTCATTATTGGTATACAAAAATGCTTTTGATTTCTGGATATTGAATTTATACCCAGCTATTTTGCTAAATTTGCTTATTAGGTAGAGTAAGTTTTTGGTAGAGCCTATAAGGCTTTGTATGTACACTATCATATCATCTGCAAATAATGACAGTTTGACTTCCTCCTTTCCAATTTGGATACCTTTGATATCTTTTTCTTTTCTGATGGCTATGGATAGAACTTCCAAGACAATGTTGAATAGAAGAGGAGAAAGTGCATAAGCAGTGCCACCATAACGGTCCAGGAGTAAAATATAGGCAATAAACTTTTGGATAGCCTACACAGAAATATGTTTACTGATACGTCATCAAGGGCAAAGGAAATAAAAGAACTAATCAACAAGTGGGACTATATCAAATTGAAAAGTTTCTGTTCAGCTAAAGAAAATATCGCCAAATTCAAAGGGAACCAACTGCATGGGAAAACATAATTGCCAATGATACCTCAGACAAGGGTCTGATCTCCAAAATATATAAAGAACTAATGCTACTCAACACCAGGGAGGCAGACGGCCCAAATAAAAAATGGGCAAATGACCTGAACACACAACTCACTAAGGAAGATGTACCAAGGGCCCAGAGGTATATGAAAGAATGCTCAACATCACTAGTTATCAGAGAGATGCAAATTAAAACCACAACAAGAAACCACCACACACCTGTCAGAATGGCCCTCATCAATAAATCAACAAACAACAAGTGTTGGCGAGGATGTGGGGCAAATGGAACCCTGGTGCACTGCTGGTGGGAATGTAGGCTGGTGCAGCCACTGTGGAAAACAGTATAGGGTTTCCTTAAAAAACTAAAAATGGAACTGCCTTTTGATCCAGCAATTCCACTACTTGGACTATACCCAAAGAATCCTGAAACACCATTTCATAAGAACCTATGTAAACCTATGTTCATAGCAGCACTATTTACAATAGCCAAGTGATGGAAACAGCCTAAGTGCCCATCAGTGGATGATTGGATCAAAAAACTTTGGTACATTTACTCAATGGAATTCTATATAGCAGAAAGAAAGAAGGAACTTGTACCCTTTGCAACAACATGGATGGAACTGGAGAGTATTATGCTTAGTGAAATAAGCCAGTCAGTGAAGGACAAATATCATATGATCTCACCCATTACAGGACAATAATAAACAAAACTAACAACAGGCAAAACAGAACCAAATATATGAATACAGTGAATAGCCCTTCAGTGGTCAGGGGGAGAGGGGTTCGGGGAGGGGGAGGCAGAGGCAAGGAAGGGGAGCAGCTTAGATAAGAACCTAGTATAAAGGAATCATGGACATGGACAAACAGGTGGGATTGACTTTGGGGGGAACGGGTGGGTGGGGGGGGACAGAGGGGAGCAAAACGGGGATGGATGTAATACAGCCAACAACAATAAAATTAAAAAAAAAAAAAAAAGTGGAGAAAGTGGACAGCCTTCTCTTGTTCCTGATCTTAGGGGGAAAGCTTTTAGTTTTTTTCCTGTTAAGTATGATGTTGGCTTCAGGTTTCTCATAGATAGCCTTTATGATGTCGAGGTATGCTCCCTCTATTCCCATTTTGCTGAGGGTTTTTATCATAAATGGTTGCTGTACTTTATCAAATGCTTTTTCAGCATCTATTGATATGATCCTATGATTTTTCTCTTTCAATTTGTTGTTGTGGTATATTACATTTATTGATTTACAAATGTTGTACCATCCTTGCATCCCTGGGATGAAACCCACTTGATCATGGTGTATGATCTTTCTAATGTACTGCTGAATCCGGTTGGCCAATATTTTATTGAGAATTTTTGCATCTATGTTCATCAGAGATATTGGCATGTATCTTTCTGTCTTAGTTGTGTCTTGCCCTGGTTTTGGGATTAGAATAATATTGGCCTCATAGAAAGAGTTTGCGAGTCTTCCCTCTTCCTGTATTTTTTGATATAGGTTGAAAAGGATAGGAGTTAGTTCTTTAAATGTTTGGTAAAATTCACCTGTGCAGCCACCTGTTCCAGGGCTATTGTGCTTTGGGAAATTTTGAATTACATCTTTAATTTCACTAGTTGTTATTGGCCTATTCAGGCTTTCTTCTTCTTCTGGGTTCAGTTTTGGTATATTATACATTTCCAGAAATGTGTCCATTTCACCCAAGTTGTCATATTTCTTGTCATATAGTTGTTTGTAGTAACTTCTTACAATCTTTTGTATTTCTGAAGTATCAGTTGTGATTTCAACTTTGTCAGTTCTAATTCTGCTTATTTGGGTCCTCTCTCTCTTTTTCTTGATGAGTCTGGATAAAGGCTTGTCAACTTTTTAAATTTTTTCTAAGAACCAGCTCCTGGACCTACCTGTTGATTCTTCGAACTGTAGTTTGAATCTCTGAGTTACTTAATTCTGCTCTGATCTTGATGATTTCCTTCCTTCTACTTGCTCTGGGCTTTGTTTGTTGTTGTTCCTCTAGTTCTTGCACTTTATGGTTAGGTTGTTTTTATAAACTTCTTGTAACCTTTTAAGGAAGGCCTGTATTGCTATAAATTTCCCTGTGATCACTGCCTTTGCTGTGTCCCATAGGTTTTGGGCTGTTGTGTGTTCGTTATAATTTGTTTGCAGGAACTTTTTGATTTCATCTTTGATCTCATTGTTGACCCCTTCATTGCTTAAAAGCATGTTATTCAGTCTCCATGAGTTAGAGTATTTTTGTTTTTTTCCCTTGAGATTGGTTTCTAATTTCAAGCCTTTGTGATCTGAGAAGATGCTTGGTATGATTTCCATTTTCCTGTATTTGTGGAGGCTTGTCTTGTGACATAGCATGTGGTCTATCTTGGAGAATGATCCATGTGCATTTGAAAAGAATGTGTGTTTTGCTTCTTTGGGGTAACAGACTCTGTATACATCAGTTAGGTTCATTTCCTCTAGAGTGTTGTTCAATGCCACAACATCTCTGGGGATTTTTTGTTTGGAAGATCTGTCCATTGTTGATAGTGGGGTATTAAAATCTCCTACCATGAGTGTGTTGCTGTCTGTATCTTTCTTAAAGTCCTCCAAGATTTTCCATATATATTTCGGAGCTCCTATGTTGGGTGCGTATATGTTTACCAGAGTTATTTCTTCCTGATGGATTGTTCCCTTAAGTATTATGAAATGTCCATCTTTGTCCCTTTTTATGTCCTTCATTGTAAAATCCATTTTATCTGAAATCAGTATTGCTACTCCAGCCTTTTTTTCATGTCCATTTGCTTGATATATATTTTTCCATCCCTTCACTTTCGATCTGTGTCCATCTTTTGTTCTGAGGTGGGTCTCTTGAAGACAGCATATATGTGGGTCATGTTTCCTTATCCATTCGGCTACCCTCTGTCTTTTTATTGGCACATTTAATCCATTTACACTTAAGGTTATTATTGATTGATACTTATTCATTGCCATTTTCTCACTTTGTATCTGTATTCGTCTTTGGCTTTCTCTGTGCCTTCATTTTATTTATTTATTTACTTTTAAAGCAGATCCTTTAGCATTTCTTGCAATGCTGGTTTGGTAGAGATGTATTCTTTTCGTATTCTTTTCGTCTTCTTTTGTCTGGGAAACTCCTTATTTCTCCTTCCATCTTGAATGAGAGCCTTGCTGGTTAGAGTATTCTTGGTTGCAAGCCTTTGTTTACCATTACTTGACATACTTTTTGCCATTCCCTTCTGGCTTGAATTATTTCTGTTGAATAACCATTTGATAGCTTTATTGGAACCCCCTTATATGTTATTTGTCATTTCTCTCTTGATACTTTTAGGATTCTGTCTTTGTCTTTGAAATTTGACATTTTAATTATAAGTGCCTTGGAGTTGGTCTGTTTGGGTTAATCTTCATTAGGACCCTCTGTGCTTCCTGAACTTGAGTAATATTTTCACTCATCATGTTAGGGAAATTTTCTATCATTACTTTTTTGAACAGGTTTTCCATTCCTTGTTTCTGTTCTCCTTCTGGTATCCCAATGATACGGATTTTATTACATTTCATGTTGTCCTGCAGCTCTCTTAACCCCTCTTCAGTCTTGTTCAGCCTTTTTTTATTCTCTTGTACTGTCTTGGAGTATTTGTCCACATTTTCCTCTAACTCGCTGATCTGGTCTTCTGCTTCCTCTAGATTACTGTTGATTCCTTCTACTGTATTCTTCAATTCAGAAATTGTATTTTTCATTTCCTCCTGGCTTCTACTGATAGTTTCTAAGTCCTTTTTGATGCTGGTGTATCTCTCTGTAAGTTCCTTGTAACTTCCCTGGAGTTGTGTATAGTTTTCTTTGAGCTGGCTGAGCTCATTGAACTTCTCTGTCATCATTCTTTTGAATTCCATATCTGATATATCATGTGCCTCTTGTTTCATTTGGCGATCCTTCTGGGGATTCTTCCTTTCCTTTTGGTGATGGACTGATTCTTTTTTCCCCATTTTGGGTGTCTGTTGTTGCTTGTCGCCCCCCCCCCCTCCGCCTTGGATTAATCTGCTTTGCTTCCTTGCCTTTGTTGAGAATCCTTCTGTGTTAGGAGATTTGTGGAGTTTAGTGTTGCACTCTCCTAGGTTTTCTCCACTTGTTGCTCCTGGGATGGCCTTTACATTGTTAACTTGGGCTATCTGATTGTATTCTGGATTGGTTGTGTATGTTTCTCCTTTTCTTCCATTTGGCTGATTGTGAGACACTCCTATCCTTTCTCATACACTGCTTTTGAGGTGCTCCTAAAATAGAACTTCCAGTCCAGGCAAAATAACCATACCTTTAGTGATATCTTTCTCTTTTACTTCCCCTTTTGACTGCCTATGAACTTAACTATATACCCAAACCCTCCGAGGTAACCCCCACTCTTAATCACACCCTCAGCTGCAATTGAGCCAGTCTTGATAGGGATGTAGATATATTAAGACTGTTGTAGGAGGGGAAAAAATGATTAAGTTGACTAAGGTATAGGTAGTTTTGAAGGGTGCTGAGGAGTAGCAAAGATAGCAGGGATATGAGAGAGAAAACCAACTTACCTACTCTATAGAAATGAGGAGAGGGAGAATCAGAAAGCCTCAGGTATGAGTGAACAGTGTATGCCTATGTATGTAGTTGCTGCATCTGCCTCCCTGTTCACCTTTAATGATCCCTGATTGGTCCAGGTGGAGCCAGGACCTGTGGGCTTTTAGCAGAGAAAAGAAAAAAATTTAAAAAATTTAAAAACTAAATAGAAAAAAAAAAGAAAAAGAAAAAGAAAAAATAATAAGAAAGAAAGGGATTTGGTGGCTGTTCACCCTTTATGATCTCTGATTGGTCCAGGTGGAGCCAGGACCTGTGGGCTTTTAGCAGGAAAAAAAAGAAAAAAAAAAAAAAGAATAAAGAAAGGATTTAGGTGGCTGGGGATGGGAGGAATACTTAGATTGAGGACTGGGAATGTGTTGTAATCAGAGTGAGTAGACTTTAAATCAAGAGTAGGGGGACGGTCTTGAGTATTTAGGTGGATTGAGATAGGGGAGGATTAAAATATGTGAGTTGTGATACACTATGGTTTAAACAGTATTTACTTAAAATGCACTAATTGTGAGACTTAGAAGTAACTTTTGAAAAGGATATATTAGGGATTAATAGTTCATGTAGCTGTCAGTGTAACTCAGGTGTTTGAGATTAGCAGTGATCCATTTCCTTAGTCTGCCTCTTTTCTTGGTCTGGTCTCTGCATTCTACAGTCTAGCTGGGTGGTCTTGGAGTGGCAGGGCCTATGATTGTCATAGTCCGGGCTGATTCTGTGTGTGAGCCCCCAGGTAGGCTGGACCTCCAGTAGCCTCGCTGGGTTTCAGGGCTGCCGGTGTTCTGGGGCCCTCCCTTTTCTGCTTCCGTTTGAAGTCCAGCAGGGTGCTTCGGTGATGTCTATAGCTGCTCCTCCTCCAGCTCCTGGAGGAGTTTCCTGCCTGTGATGGGCACCTGGCACCCTTGCAGGGTTGTCTGCAACCTCGCTGACCCCTGTGATGACTGGCTCTGCCCCTGCAGCTCCCGGAGGAGGCAGCCCCCGCCCGCCAACAGTGCCCAGGATCCACCAACACTGCCCGGCTCCCCTGGGCGATGGCCAACCCTCCAGGCAGGCCAGCTCTCTGAGGAGTCCTTCACGGCATCCTCTGTGATGTGTGCGAGGTTCCCCAGTTCGTCTGTAGTTCAGCATTTGTTGCCTGCAATGGGCAGGTTAGTTGCCCTAGCTGCACGTTCCTGGCTCACAGTTCGGAGTTTCCATGGGAGCCTGCAGCAGGTGTGGGTGCACGGGGCTGGGCCTACCCTCTAGCAGTGGCTTCAAGCTGCTCTTTCCTCAGTGGCCCAGCAGCACCGTTTTCAGCCCTCTCGCTGCTCCGGCTGGTGCACTTCCCTGCTCCCCTGTTCCTGCTCCCTGTAGGACTCTGGCCCTGTGAGGAGCTTCCTCTCTCTCTCTCCCTGGAGCCCGGCTCTCACACAGTCCCTCCCCTGCAGGAGTTCAATTCCTCATTCCCACCGGCATTTGCCCTCACTGCCCATACTTCATTGCTCAGATTTCTAGTCACCAGGGAGCCTGGAGCTGACTTCAGATGCCCCCCTGGGTAGAGCTGCTACTGCCCAGAGCTGACCTGGGCCCACTGGCCAGTTTGTAACTGTCTCACTTGCTCTCTTGTAGGTCTTTGCTGCCTCTGGGCTGTGCTCCCTTGAGTCCAGATGCTTACTGCTCCAATTCTTAGGGACCTGCAGACCTCTCGTGCTCCTTACCCTATCCTCCAGCTGCTCGGGTACTCCAGAACACCATCAGCACTGCTTTCTACTCTGTCACCATCTTTGATCACATCTCTCTTTTTCTTGATGAGTCTAATTAATGGCTTGCCCATTTTATATTTTCAAAGAACCAGCTCCTGGATTTATTGATCCTTTGAAATGTGTTTTTAGTCTCTATGTCTCTTAATTCTGCTGTGATCTTGATAATTTCCTTCCTTCTACTTGCTCTGGGCTTTGTTTGTTGTTGCTGTTCTAGTCCTTGAAGCTTTATTTTTGGGTTGTTTGTATGAGTTTCTTCTAGCCTTTTTAGGTAGGCTTGCATTGCTCTGAATTTCCCCCTGAGGACTGCCTTCGCTCTGTCCTATAGATTTTAGGGTGTTGTAAATTCATTTTCATTTGTTTCCAGATACTTTTTTGATTTCTTCCTTGATCTCATTATTAACTCATTCATTACTTAATAGTGTGTTATTCAGTGTCCATGAATTATAATGTTTTTGGATTTTGTCTTTGAGGTTGGTTTGTAGTTTCAAGCCATTGTGATCTGAGAAGACGCTTGGTATGATTTCAATTTTCTTGAATTTGTGGAGGCTTATCTTGTATCCTACCATGTGGTCTATCTTTGAGAATGTTTCATGTGCATTAGAGAAGAATGTGTATTTTGCTTCTTTGGGGTGAAAAGTTCTGTATATGTTAGTTAAGTCCATTTCATGTAGAGTGTTGTTCAATGCTACAACATCATGGGTGTTCCTTTGCTTGGAAGATCTGTCTGTTGTTGATAATGGGGTATTAAAATCCCCTACTATCAGTGTGTTGCTGTCCATATCCTCCTTGAAGTCCTCCAAGGTTTTCCTTATATATTTGGGTGCTCCTACATTGAGTGCATATATGTTTTCAAGGGTTATGTCTTCTTTTTTTAATTTAATTTTATTGTTGTTGGGGTGTGTCTTCTTGATGGATTGTCCCTTTAAGTATTATGAAATGCCCTTTTTTTTGTCTCTTTTTATGGCCTTCATTGTAAAATCCGTTTTGTCTGATATAAGTATTGCTACTCCAGACTTTTTTATGTCTATTTGCTTGAAATAATGTTTTTCCATCCCTTCACTTTCAGTCTGTGTCAGTCTTTTTTCTGAGATGGTACCCTTGAAGACAGCATATATGTGGGTCATGTTTTCTTATCCACTCAGCTACCCTATGTCTTTTTATTGGTGCATTTAATCTCTTTACGTTTAAGGCTATTATCGACAGGTGCTTCTTCATTGACATTTTCCCCCTTTGTTCTTATATTCCTCTCTGTCTCTGTCCCTTCATCTTTTTCAAGCAGGCCTTTTAGCATTTCTTGCAATGCTGGTTTGGTAGAGGCATATTCTTTTAGCCTTCTTTTGTCTGGGAAACTCCTTATTTCACTTTCCATTTTGAACGAGAACCTTGCTGGGTAGAGTACTCTTGGTTGCAGGACTTTGTTTTTCATTACTTGGAGCATTTTTTGCCATTCCCTTCTGGCTAGTATTGTTTCTGTTGAAAAATCATTTGATAACCTTATTGGAACCCCCTTTTATTATTAGCTGTTTTTGTCTTGATGCTTCTGGGATTCTCTCCTTGTTTTTGAAATTTGCCATTTTAATTAAGATGTGTCTTGGAGTGGGCCTGTTTAGATTCATCTTTGGGACCCTCTGTGCTTCCTGAACTTGAGTGACATTTTTGCTCATCAGCTGCACTTTCCAGCAATAGCCAGGAAGAATTATGTGAGTTTGCATGAGACTGTAGGAGACACAGGAGCTCAGTAACCAGCCCTGACTCTGAGAGACTGTGAGTTTTGGAGAGGGGGAGTACAGAGATAGGGCATCCTTCAGGGCTGAGGAGAATCCAAATGCATGGCACAGATCCTGGGCAAACACACCTGCTCGCCAACAGTGGCTTTTCTAAGAGACAGGGTGGCAGCGAGGGGACCACACAGAGACTTTTTGGGAAGGCCCACAGGATTGTATTTGCACCCACCTGCCCTTGGCCCAGTGGAGAGAAAAATGGGGGAGCAGAGGATAGGTCCCTAGTGCTGACTCGTCCCCCAGGCTACAGTAGCCATTCTACATGCAGACCACTCTCCTCCAAGTGACGTCAGCCTAATGGGAAGCAATAGCTCCACCCACATGAATTACTTTGCCCTTATGCCAAGGTGCTTAAGCCTGACTGCAGATTACAGAGTGACTTGATCAATGAAAAGAGACAGGCACAGAAAGTAGGACTTTGCTTGTTGCAAACAGGCTGCCTAGGCCCAGATGGGGGCATGATCTGATGTCACTAGGGGTAGACCAGAAAGAGACAAAAGAGGTAAAAACCAAATACTACAAAGATGAATTCCACCATGATCTTCTACATGAGTTTAGTCTCCAGCATATCCTTTTAACATTCATTTCTTGTTCCCCCAATTAGTGTATTTTAATAAACTAGATTTTATACTGTAGTGTATCTCAAAACTCATACTTTGCCCCTCTCTTCTCTCACTTCATTTTACCACCCGATTTCCTTTTCTTTCTTTCTTTTTTTTTAAAGATTTTATTTATTATTATTCAGAGGCAGAGAGGGAGAGAGACATCAATATATGGTTGCCTTTCACCTGCCTCCAGATACAGACCTGGCTGGAGACCTGGCTTGCAACCTAGTTATGTTACCCTGGCTGGGAATCGAACCAGTTACCTTTGTGTTGATTTCCTTTTCTTATTTTTGTTTTATATTCTGTCTTCTCCCTTGCTATGATTTGTTTCCAATCCCCACTCTATTTTCCCCTCTTTGGCCTCTCAAAACCATTTTCTTGACATTAGTCACCACACATTCATTTTCGTGTTCATAAAATATACTTGTTCTCTCTCCACCTTTATCAGTCAGTGTCCATTTGAGTGTGGATGGAGTGGTAACTGTGGAGTCCTTGCAAACTTATTTATAGATCTTCACTATTTTGGTATTTCAAATCTGAAATCTTAGAATACCCCTCTCCTACTCCACTTATACCTTCCTCCAGTCTTTTCCTTCTTTCACTTCAAATTTGAATTTTTTCTGTCTTAGCCTGTGTCCCTCTCCTCACTCTTAGCATTCTTCCTCCCTATACCATCTCAAAACCACTTCCCTTTCCTCCAGACATCTCTTAAACTTCCCTTTCTTTCTTTTTTTTTACCTTGCACTCCCTTCCCTACTATACCAACTATAGTAATTTTAGTTCACAGGCTGTCCATAGTGCTGTGACTAATTTGGTTCCTATTTTTCTCTGATCCATTTTTCATTTTTTAATGTGTGTATTTGTTCTGTCAGAAGTGTACACACAAACCCTGGCTTGTGGCACAGTGGATAAGGTGCCAGCCTGTGAACCCAAAGGTCACTGGTTCAATTCCCCAGTCAGGGCACATAACCAGGTTGCAAGCCAGGTCTCCAGCCAGATCTGTAGCTGGAGGCAGGTGAAAGGCAACCATACATTGATGTCTCTCTCCCTCTCTACCTCTCTCTCTTCCCCTTTCTCTAAAAATAATAAAATAAAAATCTTACAAAAAATGGAATTCAAAGTAATAGTTACAAATAAAATAAATGAGTTCAGCAAGCTCAAAGAAAACTACAAAGAACTCCATAGAAGCTGCATGGAACTTACTGAGAACTACACCAGAATTAAGGGGAACATTGAAACTATCAATAAGAGTCAGGAGGGAATGAAGAATACAATTTCTGGATTGAAGAACACAGTAGAGGGAGTCAAAAGCAGGCTAGAGGAAGCAGAGGATTGGTTCAGCAAATTGAAGGACAACGTAGAAAAAATATTCCCAGACTGTGCAAACAAATGAAAGAAGGACTGAAAAAGAAGAAATAAGTGCTCAGAGAACTACAGGACAATATGAAATGTAATAATATCTGTATCATAGGGATACCAGAAAGGGAAGAAGAGGAACAAGGAATAGAAAACTTGTTGGAAAAAGTAATGATGGAAAACTTCCTGAACTTGGTGAGAGAACAAGCTATATAAGTGCAGGAAGCACAGAGGGTCCCAATGAAGATGAACCCAAAGAGGCCCACACCAAGACACATCACAAATAAAATGGCAGCATTCAAAGGCAAAGAGAGAATCCTAAAGGCAGCAGGAGAGAAACAGCTAATAACATACAAGGGAGCTGCCATAAGGCTATCAGCCAATTTCTCAACAGAAACACTACAAACAAGAAGAAAATGGCAAAATTTATTCCAAGCAATAAAAAGCAAAGGCCTCCAACCAAGGCTACTTTACTCAGCAAGACTCTCATTCAAAATGGAAGGTGAAATAAGGAGTTTCCAAGACAAAAAAAAAAAAAGCTAAAAGAATCCATCTGTACCAAACCAGAATTTCAAGAGATGCTAAAGGGTCTGCTATAAGAAGAGGAAGAAAAAGAGAGAGAGGAACATAGGTACAAAAGGAAAAAATATTAAGTACCTATCAATAATAACCTTAAATGTAAATGGATTCAATACTCTAGTAAAAAGACATATGGTAGATGATTGGTTAAAAAAACATAATTCACATATATCCTCTCTACAAGAGACCTACCTCTGAAGAAAAGATTTACACAGACTGAAAATGAAGCAATAGAAAAAAATATCTCAAGCAAGTGGACATTTAAAAAAATGCTGGGGTAGCAATACTTACATGAGACAAAATACATTTCACAACAAAAAACATTAAAAGAGATGAAGGAGATTTCAAAATGCTTACAGGGATGTTGCATAATTGCTCATTAAGGGAACAATATATCAAGAAGATATAACCCTTATAAACATATATGCACCCAATATAGGAGAACCTAAATATATAAGAAAAATCTTGTAGGATTTCAAAAAGTATATAGACAACAACACATTCATAGTAGGTGATTTAACACCCCTTTGTCAACAATGGACTGATCCTGCAATCGAAAAAACACCAAGGATATTATAGCATTGAACAACAGTCTACATGAAATGCACTTAACTGACATATATAGAACTTTTCACCTTAAGGAGCCGAAACACACATTCCTTTCAAATGCACATCGAACATTCTCTAAGATAGACCACATTGTAGCACACAAAATAAGCCTGCACAAATTCAATAAAATTGAAATTATATCAAGCATCTTCTCAGATCACAATGTCTTGAAACTAGAAACCAACCTCAAGGGGAAAAAACCCCAAAACATTCAAATTCATGGAGACTAAATAACATGCTATTAAATAATGAATGGGTTAACAATGAGCTCAATAGAGAAATCATGAAGTTTCTGGAAACAAATTAAAATGAACACACAATAGCCCAAAACCTATGTAATGCAGCAAAGGCAGCCCTGAGAGGGAAGTTCATAACAATACAGGCTTACCTAAAAATGATAGAAGGATCTCAAATAAACAACCTAACCCTAAAGCTACAAGAACTAGAGGAACAACAAACAAATCCCAGAACAAGTAAAAGGAAGGAAATCTAGATCAGAGCAGAATTAAATGACATGGAGACTAAAAGAATAATTCAAAGGATTAGTAAATCCAGGAGCTGAATCTTCAAAAAGATAAATAAAATTGACAACCCTTTAACCAGACTCATTGAGAGAAAAAGAGAGAGGACCCAAATAAGTAAAATTAGAAACAACACAAGAGAAAGTACAACCAATATCACAGAAATACAAAGGATTGTAAGAAATTACTAAGAACAACTAACTATATGACAAGAAATTCGACAACCTGGGTGAAATGGACAAATCTTCCAAAACTGAATGAAGAAGCAGAAAGCATGAGCAGATTAATAAGATTAGTTAAATTGAAGGAGGAATCTGACAACTCCTGGCACACAAGAGCCCTGGATTGGATGGCTACACAGGTGATTTTACCAAACATTTAGGGAAAAACTAACTCCTAAGCATCTCATCTTATTCCCAAAAATGCAGGAAGAGGGAAGTCTCCCAAATTCTTTCTATGAGGCCAGTATTATTCTAATCACAAAACCAGGTCAAGACACAACAAACAAAGAAAACCACAGACCAATATCTCTGATGAACATAGATTTTAAATCCTCAAAAAAATATTGAGAAATTTGATCCAATAACACATTAAGAAGATCATACACCATGATCAAGTGATATTCATCCTCAGCATGCAAGGATGGTATAATATTTGCAAATAAATAAACATAATACAATACATAAAAACAAAGACAGACAATACCATATGATCATGTCAATAGATGCCGATAAAGCGTTTGATAAATTATAGCACATATTTATGATATAAACTCTGAGCAAATTGGGAATAGAGGGAGCATACCTCAATATAATAAAGGCCATATACAAGAAACCTGCAGCCAACATCATACTCAATGGGCAAAAACTAAAACCTTTCCCCCCAAGATCAGGAACAAGACAAGGATGTCTACTCTCTCCACTTCTGTTCAACATAGTTTGAAGTTCCAGTCCCAGTGATCAGAAAAGAAAAAGGAATCAAAGGCATCCTAGTTGGAAAGGAGTAAGTAAAACTGTCATTATTTGTAGATGACACAATAGTGTACATAGGAAACCCAATAGATTCCACCAAAAAACTACTCAGTCTAATAAGTGAATATGGAAAAATTGCTGAAGACAAAGTAGGTATCCAGAAATTGAAGGTATTTTTGTACACCAACAATCTGAGATAGAAACTAGAAAAAAGTCCCATTTACTATAGAAACAAGGAAAATAAAGTACCTAGGAATACACTTAACTAAGGAGGTACAAGACCTATACTAGGAAAACTACAGAACACTGAAGAAATAAATTAAGAAAGATACAAATCAATGGAGGCATATACCATGTTCATGGATGGGAAGAAATAACATTATTAAAATGTCCATGCTACTCAAAGCAATTTATAGATTCAACACAATCTGTATTAAAATACCAATGACATATTTCATAGATCTAGAAAAATACTTCCAAAATTTATATGGAGCCAAATATGAACACAAGTAGCCACAGCAACCTTGAAAAAGAATAACAAAGTAGGAGGAATCACAGCACTGGATATCAAACTATATTATAAGGCCACTGTAATCAAAAAGTCTGCTACTGGCATAATAGACATATAGATCAATGGAATAGAATAGAAAGTTCAAAAATAAACCCAGGTCCCTGTGGTCAATTAATATTCAACAAAGGGGGAAGGAGCATAAAATGGAGTGAAAATAGCTTCTTCAACAAGTGGTGTTGGAAGAACTGGACAGAGACATGCAAAAAGTGCAACTAGACCATCAACTTACAAGATAAACCAGAAGAAACTCAAGACGGATAAAATACTTAAACATTAGCATTGCCACCATAAAAGTCCTAAAGGAAAACATAGGCAGTAAAATTTCAGATGTCCCACGCAGCAGTATTTTCACTGATATTTCTCCAAGGCAAGTGAAATAAAGAAACAAATAAACAAATGGGACTACATCAAACTGAACACTTTCTGCTCAGCTAAAGAAAACATCAGCAAAATGAAAAGGGAGCCAACCATATGGGAAAACATTTGCCAATGATACCTCAGACAAGGATTTGATCTCCAAAATATGTAAAGAACTTACACAGCTGAACACTGGGAAGAGAGACAATCCAATTTAAAAATGGGCAAAGGACCTGAACAGACACTTCTCTGAGGAGGACATACAGAGAGCACATAAGCATATGAAAGAATGCTCAACATCACTAGCTATCAGAGAGATGCAAATTAAAACCACAATGAGATACCACCTCACAACTGTCAGAATGGCTGTCTTTAACAAATCAACCAAGTGGTGGTGAGGATGTGGAGAAAAGGGAACTTTAGTGCATTGTTGGTGGGAAAGCAGACTGTGAGCCACTATGGAAAACAGTAACAACTTTCCTCAAAAAACTAAAAATGGAACTTCCTTTTAACCCAGCCATTCCAGTGCTAGGATTATACCCAAAGAACCCTGAAACACCAATTCAGAAGAACCTATGCAACCCTATGTTCATAGCAGTATTGTTTACAGTAGCTAAGAGCTAGAAATAGCCTAAGTGCCCATCAGTGTATGAATGGATCAAAACACCTTAATACATTTACCCAATGGAATATTACGTAGCAGAATGAAAGAAGGAACTCCTGCCTTTTGTGATAGCATGGATGGAACTGGAGAGTATTATGCTTAGTGAAATCGCCAGGCAGCGAAAGACATATACCATATGATTTCACCTAATACAAGGAACTAATGAGCAAAACAAACAAATGAGCAAAATAGAACCAGAGGCATGGAAGGAAGGAGCAGAATGACAGTGACCAGAGGGGATGCACACAGGGAAGAAAGGGGAAAAGAAAGGGAAATGTTTAGTCAAGGAACTAGTGTAAATGACTCATGGACATGGACAACAAGGTGGAGATTAACTGTGGGAGAGGGGATGGGCTGGGTGGGTCAGGGAAAAGTAATGGTGTAAAAATGGGAAAATTTTAATACAACAATAAATTTTAAAAATAAAATATACAAATTAAAAATAATGAAATCTGAGTGGATCATTAAAGAAGGTTATTTGGTATCAGAATTCATCCTAGGAGTATGATAGATATGAAAACTTCCAATGGTAACAGATAATAGCCGTCATACTGCTGGAATGTCTTAAAAGCAATCATCTATAATATCTGTATTAATAGTTGTGGTTATCAGATTTCAACTGCATCTTCAGGACTTCAACTTACATTATTAGAGTAAATTTCAGCTTCAGAAATGTAGTCAGCCCTGGCCATTTGGGGCATGTACAAGAGGCTTGCTCTCTGTCTCTCTCTTCCTTTCTCAAGTCAATAAACATATCCTCAGTTGAGGATTTACAAATGTTCAGTCAACACATACTGAGTACCCCACTTTTGCATGGCACAGTGGCTAGGCTTTTTGGAATTTTGTAAAGAAATTCAAGGGTTAGTTCTTGTCTTTGAGGAGCTTATAGTCTATTTGTAATAGACTGTCACATATATGAAATAATTTAGAGAGTAATAAAATGTCTGTTTGATCAATCAAAACCTGTGTCCTGAGAAAAGAGATAGGGGAGATTTTTGGTAGAACGTGTGACTTAAGATTTGCTTTAAAGAATACAGAATTTAGAAAAGGGAGGGAAGGGAATTCCAGGGTGGAATTATAGCATGAGCTAAGGTAGTGACAAGGATCAGAATGGTAAAAATATGGGGAGTAAGAGTAAAGGGATATAACTGGAAGTGAGGGAAATAAAGTCAAATGGATAGAATAGGACCATATTCTAGAGCAATGATAGGCAAACTTTTCCTGTGAAGGGGCAGGGGGTAAATATTTTAGGCTTTGTTAGCCATATGGTCCCTGTCACAACTACTCAGTTCTGCTGTAGTATGAAATCACCGATAGACAAAAACAGGCCTTGGCCTGGTTTGGACCCACAGGCTGTAGTTTGCTAACCCCTGTCCTAGAGCCACAGTTCCCAAACTATGTGCCAAGCTGTACATAATGAACTCATAGGGGAACCATAAGATATTTTAAATTTTTGAGGGAAATGTAATGATACTTGACTTCTGTTTATAAACAATAGAAATTGTTTTCTATTGCTATCATAACAAATTACCACAAACAGTGGCTTAAGACAATGCTAATTTTATCTTAGAGTTCTGTAGATTAGAAGTCTAATATGGACCTTTTGAAGCTAAAATCAAGGTGTTGGCAAGGCTGCATTCCTTTCTGAAGGCTTTAGGAGAGAATGTATCTCTTTGCCTTTTTCAGCTTCTTGAGGTTGCCAGCATTCCTTGGCCCATGGCCCTCTTCCTCCATCTTCAAAGCCAGCAATGGTAGGTTGAATTCTTCTCACATCACATGACTCCAGTGACCTTGCTTCTATCATATCTATGATTCTGATTTTTTGCCACACTCTTCCATTTTTAAGGACTGCTGTGATTTCATTGGATAATTCTATATAATCTATTTTAAGGCCAGTTGATGAATGACCTTAATTTAATGAGCAATCTTAGGTTTTTCTTTCTATGTTATGTAATTAGTATATTCATAAATTTCAGGGATTAGATGCCTTTGAAGGACCATTATTCTGCCTATAACATTATACCATGTGGCCTCCTAATATCTCATATGCAAAATACACCCCAATCCAACATTCCCCAAAGTCTCAAATATTATAGCAATTCAAAGTCTAAACTCTCATTTTAAATTCCAAAATCTCATCTAAATGGTATTTGGGTGATTCTCTGAGTCTGATGCATCACTCTCCATCTATAAGCATGTCTTTTTTTTTTTTTTTTTTTTTTTCATGTTTTGCTTTCAAAACACAATGGAGGAATGAGCACAGGATATGAGTTATAGGTATTCCAGTTCAAATAGGGAGAAAATTGAAAGAAAAAAGGAGTCTTTAGTCCCAAACAACTTCAAAATCTAGCCAAGCTACCTCCATTAAATTTCAAGGCCTGTGAGTAATCTTTGGAGCTTGCATCTCCACCCTCAGTATCACCTTTCATTTACAGCTAAATGTTTCATCAGCCTGTTTCCTGACTACAGACTTTTGGAGGCCTAATAGCCTTCTTCCATTTTATACTCTCTTCGTCTCTGTCAGTTAAATCTAGCAGTTTTTGTGTTAGTATGCCATTCTCAAGAACCTCGTGGATCTCATATGTATGTTATGTATATTCACTTCATCATACAAGAAGTATCTGACAGGTCTTTCCTAGATCCTATATTTATTCTTAACTTCATGGAGATGGTTGTGGAGATTTGAGTCACATGTTTAATCTTTTAAATAATAGCATTTTGTGTTACTGGATACTGTCCCTTTGATCCTTCTGAAATCTTGGTAAATGGCTGTCTAGTCAAAGCCCTTCTCTTTTTCTTTAGAGTATGCTTTCCCTGCAGCAAATCTAAAAATTTTAGCATCTTTTACAATCAGGATAGACTGAAATTTTCCACAGTCATTAAGTCCTGGTTCTTTTTTGTTGAGTAGTTCTTCCCTAAGTTTATCTCTTTCCTCTCACATTTTACATAAGCAGGAAGAAGACACCAGGCCATACTTTCAACACTTTCATTGGAAATCTCAGCTAAATGTTTCATCACTTGTAGGTTCTGCTTTCAGTATAACTGTAGGATATAGTTCTGCTAAGCTTTCTGCCACTACATATCAAGGACACCTTTCCTATAGATTCCCAATAACATGTTCCTAATTTCCTTCTGAGCCCTTACCAGCAACATCTTTTTTTTTTTTTTTTTTTTTGTCAGAGAAAGGGGTAGGGAGAAAGGCAGAATGGGAGAGGAAATCAATGTATAGTTGCCTTTTACCTGCCTCCAGCTACAGACCTGGGTGGAGACCTGGCTTGCAACCTGAGCAACTCCTTTAACATCAGTAATTGTACTAACAGTCTGTTCACAATAATTTTGGTATTATCTAGGGAATTTGTGTTTTCTCTACCATACTCCTCACTTCCTTCAGAGCCCTCAAATTCTTCCACTATTGGTCCACCATTCTAAAGTAACATCCACATTTTTAGGTATTTGTTATAGCAGCACCCCAACTTCCATGTGCCAAAATCTGATGCATTCCTTTTGATTACAACATATTTTTGTGAATCCGGGCTTTCAGTGGTTACTGTGATACAAAACAAGTAATACATGAAAGTCAGTGTTGACTAAGAAATGAAGAAAGCTGTGTTCATTTTGATTCTAAGGTTTGAGAAGTACAGTACCCAACAGGCATACACATCCCATTAGTAAATAATTGTGGTTACTTAAGAATAAAATAGAAATATGTTTTAACTCATATGTATTATTTTTTCAAATGGATTCTAAACTTTAGTTCATAAACACTTATTAAATTATTTATGCCTATTTAATAAATGGAACTAATACATATTTATTTTGACTTAAGAGTGCCATGAAAAACTTAAGACACTAAGGGGACACTGAACCTAAAAGGTTTGAAAACTTTTATCTTAGAGGGACATTAGGTAGATGCTGTAGGCAATAAGAATTCATTATGTATTCTTAAATAGGGGAGTGAATTGAAACATTATCTTAAGAATCTAGTACAATTGACCCTTGGACAATGAGGAAGTTAGAGGCTCAGACCACCCATGCAATTGAAAACTTGTGTACAACTTAAATTAGCCCTCTGGATATACAAATTCCCAACTACAGATCAAAATTTCAGTTGGCCCTTTAACAACACAGGTTTGAACTATGCAGGTCCAGTTATTTATGCATTTTGAACAATGTGTGTTTGAACTGCACAGGTCCACTTTAATGCAGGTTTAAAATTTAATTTTTTTACATCCACAGTTCAAACCCATATTGTTCAAGGGTCAACTGTGTGTTATACTTATATAAAGCTTTATGGTTTATACAGTGCTTTACATGAATTATGTCAGTTGACCAATCTGGCAACAGGGAGTAGGATGCATTGAAGTAGGGATTAAAGGTTACTAGAGTAATCTAAATGTGAGGTGAAGGTCTGAAATAAGAATAGCTGTGTGAAAAGAAGTGTATGACAGATTCTATGGAAAAAGATCAAAAGAATTTGGTAATTTACTGGTAATGGGATATGAGAGATAAAGTAGAAGGAAGAATCAATGGATTGGGAAAAGGAACAGTTTCATGGGGTGGTAGAAACTGGATTGCACAGGATTAAAATGAGAGAATGAGCAAGAGGTAGTAGGTATTCTATACCAGAATTAGGGAGGTAAAAGGAAGGAGATTAATAGAACAGCAAAGTAAAGCCAGGGTTTTTGTCAAAATGAATGGGGCTTCAAAATACATTAGAGCAGTATGTTAATTGAAATGTTCATTACATGACTGCATGCAGTTGTCAAAAGTGATAGAACTTAAAATATTTAAGATACACTTAAAAATATGATTTTTACTCTGTAAATTTTGTATTAATAAATTCTACCTGAGTATCTGAGAACAGAGGTATATTTTTATTTTTAATTGAGGTCTAATTCATATACCTTAAAGGTCACCAATTTAAATTGTACAATTCAGTAGTTTTTAGTGTACTCACAAAATTGTGTAGCCATCATTACTGTCTTAACTCCAAATCATTTTCATAACCCCCAAAAGAAACTCCTTGTTCATTAGCAGTCACTCCACATTTCTCCTTGTTTTCAACCTCAAGCAACCATATATCTACTTGCTTTTTATCCAGATATTTTTGTTGTGGCAAAATACACATAACCATCTCAATCATTTTTTAAAACATTTTATTTATTTTTAGAGAGAATGAAAGGGAGGGAGAAACAGGGAGAGAAATATTGATATGAGAGAGAAACATTGATCAGTTGCCTCTCGTACACATGCTGACCAGGGACCAAACCCACAACCCTAGCATGTGCCTTGACTGGAAATTGAACCAGCAACCTTTCACTTTGTAGGACAATACCCAATCAGCTGAGCCACACCAGTCAGGGCTTAACTATTCATAAGTATACAGGGTGTGTGTGATAAATTGGCAAAATTTTAGTAAAATAAACAACATACCACAAAAGTGTTGTATTTTGAAATAAATTTATTCTTATATATAAGTACATAAACTTAGTCATTATTTTTTTAATTGTTCAAAAAAGTCTCTATTTGCTGCAATAATAGACTCAATTCGACTTCAGAATATTGAGCACACTTTCATTAACTTTTCTGTATCCGTGGACATCATGTTTTCAATCTTAGCTTTAACAGCCTCTTTATTGGAATGATGTTGTTTATTAACTTCTCTCACAAAGCTCCATACATAATAGTCTAAAGGATTTGCATCTGGTGAACTAGGCACCAGATTTCCTTTGACCAGAATTCAAGAACATTGACACTGAGACATCCTTGCACCTTTTTGGCATTCTGTGCTGGTGCACCATCTTGTTGGAAGATAAAATGACATCCATTTGAGACTTGCTTCATCCATGGTACAACTACTTCTCTCAAAACATCAAGAGTAACATCAGCAGTCACCTTCAAGCCTTGTGGAAAAAATGCAGGGTCGTGATATCTCCCTCATTGTTGACAACACCTAACACCATCACTGTAGCAGAAAATTTTGTTTTCATGACAATTGGGACTTAATTAAGATTCTCACAGACCCATCTGTTGTTTCTTCTGTTGACCGACCGGTCCTGCTGAAAATTCTTTTCATCAGATGACAATCAGAGAGTTTTTTTCTTTGGAATTTTTCAATGTCGTTAGCAGTTCCCTTGCTTTTTCAAAGTGCCTTTGTCTACAGTGCCATGAACTGGCGTCTTCTAAGAACATAAAATCTATATCTGATATCTTCAGCAATACTCTTGCAAACTGTTGCATCCACCATCTGCAGTTCTCTTGCTGTGGAGCCCATTGACTTTCCTGGATCTTCATTGATGATCTCCTGGATTCTGTGTACAGTATCTGGACTTGTGCAATCCTTGCTTACTTTACGCATTTTCCTTGTTGGTGTGGTGCCATCAGGGTCAGCATCATATACCTTCTTCATGTTGTAAACTGTTCATAAAGGGATGTTATTGAAGTCCACAATTTCCTTAGCAATTTGTTTTGCACGCAGTCCAGAAATTATGGTTGCTCTAATGTTGTATTCCTTCAACATGATGGTTGCTCTCAGAATTTAATACTTTATATCTAAAACAATGTTAACTCATAATCTTAGAAACATTAGTTTTCAAAATTAATAAGAAGCATGTGAAATAAGGAGATGCAAAGCTATTGCCAATGTATTGCACACACCCTATACAGTTCAATGGTATTAAGTACATTCATATTGTTAAGCAACCATTACCACCCATCTCTAGAACTCTTTTCATCTTGCAAAGTGAAACTCTATACTCATTAAAGAATAATTCTCCATGCCTCCCACCCACCAACTCCTTTCAACCACCATTATACTTTCTGTTTCTGTGATTTTGACTATTCTAAATACTTCACATAAGTTAAATCATACAATATTTGTCTTATTATGACTGGCTTACTTCACTGAGCATAATGTCCTCAAGCTTCATGCATGTTGTAGCATGTATCAGACTTTCTATCACTTTTTAAGACTGAATAATATTTCATTGTATGTATATACTACATTTTGCTTTTTCGTTCAGCCATTAATGGACATTTGGGTTGCTTTCATGTGTTAGCTATAGTGATATGTTGTCTACAGTAGTTCCCCTTCACCACAGGAGATTCATTCCAAAACCCCCAGTGGATGCCTAAAACTGAATAGTAGTAAATCTTATAAGTACTATATATTTTCTCTTATACATACATACCTATGACAAAGTTTAATTTATAAATTAGGTACAGAAAGAGATTAACAATAATAAAAACAGAACAATTATAATAGTATATGATTATAAAAGTTATGTGGGGAAAAAGTTATGTGGATGTGGTCTCAAAATATATTATTGTACTTTATAGCATATACAGTTAGATACGCTGGACAAAGGGATAATTTTCATCCTGAATAGGATGGAGCTGGACAGTGCAAGATATCATCCCGCTACTCTGAACAGTGTGCAGTTTAAAACTTGTTGTTTATTTCTGGAATTTTTCATTTAATAATTTTGGACCAGAGTTGACTGCAGGTAACTAAAACTGCAGAAAACAAAACCACAAATGGCAGGGGGTAGTATTTATTTTTTCTAATATGTATTAGTATAGACATCCTTGCTGTCTTTGGGTTACTATTTACATGGAATATCCTTTTTCATCCTTTCACTTTCTACCTGTTTGTGTCTTTGCATCTAAAATTAGTCTCTTACAGTTGGTGTGGCTCAGTTGTTTGGGCATCATCCTGTGAACCAAAAGGTCATGGGTTTAATTCCACATGACTGAGTTGCAGGTTCATTCCCCAGTCAGGATGCATGTGAGAGGCAACCAATTGATATTTCTGTCTTATGCCAAAGTTTCGCCCCTTCTTTTTTTCTCTCCCTTCCCCTTTCTATGGAATCAATAAAAGAAAAAAAAAATTTTAATAATAAAGTTTCCTGTAGACAGCATATATTTGGATCATGTTTTTGACTCATTTAACTAATCTGTCTTTTGATTGGAGAGTTTAACCTATTTGTATTTAAATTAACTACTGATAATGAAGTACTTATGTTATTTTACTTTTTGTTTTCTATATGCTTTATAGATGTGATCCTCATTTTCTGCATTACTATCTTTCATATTCAGTTGGGTTTTTTATAGTTAAGCATTTAAATCTCATTTATTTTTGTGCATATTTTATAGCTGTTTTCTTTGTGGTTATGATGGGGATCACATGAGCTATGATCAGGAGCAGCATATAGCCATCAGAGGACAGACCCCTGATATTTGAAGGACAGAATTCTTTTTGCTCACCCTGGCTCCTTCAAGGCTGCTTTTAAGACACCTGTGTGTCACTAGGCTGGGCTACAAGATGGTAGCTACTAGTGTGCTAAGAGCTAAAATTTCTCAATTTACCATTGCAGCCTTCCCCTGGAAGCTTCAGTCCTTCAGTAGACTCCACAGTTCCAAGGAGTTACATCATACAGATTAAGACAGTGCAACTGTTGTCTAGGTGGAGAGTTAGATTCTTGGTGCTTTCTACTTCACCATCTTCCCAGAATCTTGTCTAATTTACTTTTTTTTAAAGTAGAGTATTAAGAGAAAATAAGGAATAGTTCTTTGTGCTTTGAAGGAAGAGTATAAACATAAAGACAGGAACATTAGTTTGTTGGATGGGAAAAGAGAGCTTTTGTATAATTACTTTAATCTTCTCTATGTAGTGAGTATCTAACGTAATATGAGTAAGGTTGGGGGTAAGGAAGAATTCCTCTCATGGAGAGAAAAGGTCTGTAAAAACCTTGGGCAACAATCCAGAGAATAAGAAGATTTTAAATGTACTAATTCTGTAGAATTTCATGTATGTACAGCTGTGCATGAAGTTGTAATCACGGGTTATAGAAATAAATAAGAATTAGAGATTGACAGTTCTTAAAACTAAAATTCCACAAAGGGCCCATAGGCATATGAAAGAATGTTCAACATCACTAGCTATCAGCGAGATGCAAATTAAAACCACAATGAGATACCACCTCACACCTGTCAGAATGTCCATCATCAACAAATCAACAAACAACATGTACTGGCGAAGATGTGGAGAAAAGGAAACCCTGGTGCACTGTTGGTGGGAATGTACACTATGGAAGACAGGATGGAATTTCCTCAAAAATATAAGAATAGAACTACCTTTTGACCCAGTGATATCACTACTAGGTTTATACCTGAAGAATCCTAAAACACCAATTCAGAAGAACCTATGCACCCCTATGTTCATAGCAGCACTATTTACAATAGTGCTGGAAACAGCTTAAGTGCCCTTCAGTGGATGAATGGATCAAAAAACTGGTACATTTACACAGTGGAGTCCTATGCAGCAGAAAGAAGGAACATCTACCATTTGTGATAGCATGGATGGAACTGGAGAGTATTATGCTTAGTGAAATAAGCCAGGCAGCAAAAGTTAAGTACCATATGTTCTCACTTAATACAGGAGACTAAAGAATAAAACGTATAGATAAGCAGAAAGAAACAGTAGACACAGAAAAAAAGAGGAGCAAAATGATGGTAACTAAGGGGGAAGAGGAGAAGGGAGAATGCAGGGGAAGGAATTAGATGAGGAACTCGTGAGGAAGACCATGGACATGGACAATGAGCTGGGGATTGACTGAGGGAGAGGGTCAGTGGAGAACAAAGGGGGAAACATGAAACAATTGTAATACAACAATAATAAATAAATTTAATTTGAAAAAATACATTTAAAAAAGTAAAATTCCAGTTTTGATCTTATACATGTTACATTTATTGACCCTGGCTATACTGTTGTTAATTTGGGAAGAGAGAGAAAGCAGAAGTAGTTACAGCCAGAATTGGGGTAATGCTTCAGCTAACAGCTGTGTAGTAGAAGGTAGAAGGGGACTTTGTTGCCCATTGGTACTATAACTGCTCTGATCAGCATTTGCATAAAGACAAACTGTATGGACATTTTTAAGTTAGTGTTTGATTGGTTATAGATAGGGTGCAGTATTTGATCCTTTGACTTTCAACTTGGTCCTGAATGGTTTATCTGAAGTCATATGCTGTAGCATATGATAGTCAAATAACTTATCAGTATTTGGCTCTCTCCTATCTCTAAAATGTAGTCCTTTTTCATTTCTCTAATGTCAACTCCTCACTACTCTATGGTTCTAAAATCCTTGAAACTTGGAGAACAGAGTACATTTTAGGACTTGTGACCATTCTACCTTTTTAATTAAAGTGACTACTTAGCATTCTGCCTGTCATTTTGACATATAGTTTGAAAGGTAGTAGAGTCCCATCCTAGTTTCTTTAAGTGTAGATGTTCAAACCTAAATTGTTGGTTTCTGTTAGATGGGTACATCTCAATAGGTTGCAAAGTTGTTCAAGTTCTCATTGACAAGCTGTTCCTCACTTTTTTCTTTCAGGTTGACAATAAATGCCCTTGCCCAGAAGCTCAATACTTATTGGAAGGAAAAGATTTCCCAAGAGAATTCTGAGACCTCAGCCATAGCCAGGAATATACCGTGAGTAATGGTTATAGAATATAAAAGTATCATGGGTAGTGTCCATAGAGCAAATGGAAGGATCAATAATTAGGTGGCGTTTTTCATTTAAAGAAGTTTAATTAACTAAAACTGGGAAATCGCAGGTACTAATTTTATTATTCTTTAGACCTCTTCATTCTGGTTTAACACTTGTGTGGTTTGGATGATAAAATATGAGGAATTTAGTGTGTTCAGTTTCTCCTATAGGTAGTATGATATAGAAGATGATGGCCATTTAAATTAGGTACTCCTGGGTTGGATATCTGGTTCTTCTTCTTAATAGTTGGATGAGTTGGGTAAGTCACTTCACCTCTCTGAGTATAATAAATTAGATGTTATAACATTTTTAGCACAGCGCCTGGTGGCATATAGTAGGTGTTCAGAAATGTTAGCAAACTTTCCTTCTTTTTATTCCTAGTGGACATTGTTGGAACTGTACCATGGAATTTGACAATCGAAGTAGAGAACCTGGCATATTAGAAAAAAGGTAGAATTTATTAAATCTAAGACAGGGAATTAGACACAGAAATATGCATCAAGATGAACTGCCTCAGTAGGCCAGGAAAGGAACATAATATAGAGGATAGAATGTGCAATATATGCATACAGTCAGTTACACCACCATCAAGGCAAAGATTAAAGTATTAAAAATTCATTTTGAGGTAAGCATCCACCTGTTTTTTTTTTAATGGAAATTATCAGGAAAAGGTATGATAGAAAATTTTGTTTCCAATGCAACCTGATTGCTGTACAAATATCACAATTGTATTCTAAATATATTGTTCATGTTTTCAAACACATGAAAATCAAGATGAGATGCTATTTTGTGCCCTTTCAAACAAGCAGTGATCAATGCAATAAAACAGATATTCATATATTGCTGGAATGTATATGTATGTTGCATAATCTTCCTGGAAGACTACTTACCTATGTACAGGGCACTCATCTAAAATATTTACTTGTATTTACATGTATTGATTCATCAGATATCCATATGAGATAGACATATTATTCTTTACAAATGTAGACAGTGATACACTGAGAGTTTAAGTAACTTGCTCAGGACTAGACAGGTTTAAAGTGGCAGAGCTAAGATTCAAATGTAGGCAGTCAGGCTCCAAAACCCAAGTTCTTAACCATGATGCCCTTCTGGAACAATGCAATGAGGGTAATATGGTATAATCTTTTCAACTACCTATTTATTGCAAGCACAAGCTAAAAAGCCTTTGCTGTTTGTGTGGATAGAAGTATCTACTATGGTCTACATGTAACCTGAGACAGGGCGTTTTTAATGTTTGTCACTAAGGGAACATTATTTACATGATTCTGCCAAAGACTTCTCTGTGCATGTGCATGTGCATGTGCATGTAAAACCAAAGCTAATATGACCTTTCCTTTCTTCTCCGACTACAGCTGAAACTGCTTTTTGCTGTTCTGGCTCTGAACAGTGGTTGTATAGAAATAGACACCAGAGGTCAGACCTGAGCTTAGAGCTTAGAGGTTGCAGGACTTAAGCAGCCTGGAGCTAGGAGATAAGGAAGCTATATATCCCAAAATCTGTATAAATTCTGTTTTTTAAAGAAGAAGAGGATATTGTATTTGAGTGGTGGAATTATGAGTATCTTCTCTTTTTATATCTTTCTGTATTTCCTAGTTTTTTCCTATAGTTAGCTGATATTACTATTATAACTAGAAAAAAAAAGCACTATAAGGATAAGAAACATTGAACTAAGACATAAAATTTCACATCACTTTATTGAAATGTTTAGTATAAGAGTAATATAAATGTAACACACAAAATCAGCCCTAGGCTAAATTATATTTTTCAAATTGGTCCTAGGTTCCCCTCTATCCTCTTTCTGTGTCTTTTCTTCAGCCTCCTCTTCCCACTCCTTTCAAACCTTAGATGCTGATCATTTCTATTATACATGGACCACCTTCTTTCATAGAGAAACAAATTTGCTTTAAGCTGAAGGTGACTAGAAACACTTCTGGGACAGGGATGGGGAGTCGGAGAGAGTACATGTACTAAGACAAGAATTCATCTATTAAGATGAATTTAACCTAATTGTTGGGCTGGAGACACCATTTCTAGTTATGAAATTTAATCAAATTTATATTACTTTTTAAGATTAACTTTGAAAATATCAACCTAATAAAATTTTGATCAAAGCATAAAGACTGGTTTTAAAAGGAAAAAAGTAAGGAATCTATTGGGAAATGGAGGAGTTGTTTTGATGAGTCTTTAACATTCCCACAAATGCATTTAAACTTGTTACAGGATTGCATAGAACCAAATAAAATGATTCTGTGGGTTTTATTTCTTGGACACACACACGCACACACACACATATATACATAATAGAATATGTATATATATATATATATATATGTATGTATGTGTGTGTATTCTATTACTTAATTTTAGAATTAAAATTATCCTCTTGCTTGCTTAGAATAAGAGATTCCAGGATAAATATTATTGACCTCCATAAATAATGGTAGCTCACCATGTTAATATTTGTTACTATTTTTCATATCCTATCATTTTTTTCTGTGAAATTCAAGATACATAAATTTTAGACACCTAGACTATAACAGTTGTAATGCATTTCATATATAAAATTATGTTCTTTCACTTTTAGGGTAAGCCTTTGTAATATAAGACACAGCACAGAGCTAGGATACACACAATCAGTGATACTTCTGCTTTCCTTTATTCAGGAAGATTCCTGACCAGACATGGGTACAGTGTGATGAGTGTCTTAAATGGAGGAAGCTTCCGGGCAAGGTTGATCCATCTACATTACCTGCAAGATGGTTTTGTTATTATAATTCCCATCCAAAATACAGGTAAGCAGAGGACTCAATATTGTGCCAGAAATTACTCCTGATTTGTCTCTATGTTATTAAAACATTTTTTCAGCTCAAACCCATACTCTTAGCTTGGCATTCCAGTCTCTGTGCCAATGGCTCCCACCCAGTCTATCTATCCAGCCTTATTTTCCATTGTATTTTATCACAAACACTATGTTTTAGCTAAGCCTATGTTTTAGCTAAGCCTGTGGCTTCACTGTTCCCCACATGCCACACTTATTTCCTCCTCCATGACTTGATAATGTCATTCCTGCTTGCTTACAAGTGACTTTACGCATTCCATCTGCCTATGTAAATCATATCCATCTGGGATGCTTAAGTATTTTATATGATACTTCTTTGACAATAGTTTACAGTATTTTACTCTGGCTTCCTGTGGTACTCAATTCTTGGCATTTGTTCATATATTGTTTTATAATTTTTGGATGTTTTTCTTATGTCTGTACTTTGGGTCTTCAAGACATTGTAAGCTATTTGAGAACAAGGGCTTTACATTTTAGGTCAACTTGATGGTTTTCTTCATATGCTTTGTATACCTGAATCTGTTGTAGTACCTATTGTACATTCAATGATGTTTATTTACATGTTTGTCTTCTTAATACACTGTATGTTCTTTGTAGCATTAAATATCTAGATAGTGCCATGGGCACTTATTTCAGTTTAACAAATCTTTTTATTTGATTCAGTGGTCACATAGGTTTAAAATAATAACTTAATTTGCTTCACTTCAGCTGTGATGTAATTTTTTTCTCTTCAGGATGAATGCTGATAGAAAAAAATGATACTAGGCACACCCCCTCCCTGGAACACACCCAATGCTGTTCTTTGCCCTCAGGTGTGCATCTCTTAAGCTCTAAGTGTTCCCACAAGACTTGCAACCAGGGGAGCAATGGGCAGCAGCGGATCATCCCAGGCTGACCCCTCAAACCTGTCTCTAGGGCTCTTTGTCTCTGAGTTTCCATTGAATCAATGCAGTCCCAACTAGGCTTTCTTCTGTTGCTTCTTCTAGCCTAAACCCTTCCTTTGTTTCACTACCCTCGACTTTAAAAAGAGTACTCTCAAAATAAAAGAAAAATGTACTAAAACAGAGTATGCTTTTTAGAAAAACAGTTTAAAATGGAGGAAATTAAATAAATGAAGTTTAAGTCTGCAACGAATAAGCATTCCTTCATATTCTCCAGCTGTGCCTAAGCACCTCTCCATGGAGAGTAACTGGGATTGTGATTAGAATATGGGCCTGAGTACTTAGAAGGCTCATTTTTTTTTTCTTTTTTTTTAATTTTATTGTTGTTGTATTACATCCATCCCCTTTTTGCTCCCCTCTGTCCCCCCACCCACAGAAGGTTCATTTTTTAAAAAAATATTTTATGTATTATTTTTAGAGAGAGAAGAAGGGAAAGAGGCAGAGAGGGAGAGAAACAATGTATGGTTGCCTTTCACCTGCTTCCAGCCACAGACCTGGCTGGAGACTTTGCTTGCAACCTGGCTATATGCCCTGGCTGGGAATGGAACCAGCGACCCTTGGGTTTGCAGGCTGGCGCCTAGCCACTGAGCCACCAGCCAGGGAATAAGGTTCATTTTTAAAATCCTATATCTCCTGTGGGTTTACACTTAGTTCAGAAGACATAGCCTTCCAGGATACTTTGCCCCCTTATAGAATGGATATAGCATAGGTTTTCCAGTTATTATTAATTTTTATTTGTTTCTTGGATTACTTTTGATCAGTGAATGTTTTTTCTAGTACTGTTTTCAGTTTTTACTCCTCTAAAATTCTCTTCCTTATGCTTTACATATAGCAAATATATATGTATTTTCATTTATGGCATCCTCCTTTTTTTTTTCTCTTTGCTAGTCTCTGTTTTATTCTTTTTTATGATGTAAGCTCCTACTTCCTTCTTGCTGCCTTCTATCATAGCCTCTCCATTACTCCTTCAGGCATCATCACCTGGTTTAGGAATTCTCATGCTTCTAGACTGCATGTTCGGAATTTCTTAGTAAATAAGAAGCAAAAGCAATATTCTCTTTGTATGGAACCTCAGGAAAGTCACATGTGCTTGAACCTTCACTCTGTAGGAATAGAAATGATGATTTGTGCTGTCCACCATAATATGAATTGTGTAGCTGTCAAATATTTTGACTGTCTTGGGAGACAAATGATATATGCCCCCCAAATAATTAGATGGTGGGGTACTTGAAATAAGAATTGCTACACATTAACCTACACACAGGTTTTGTATTATGGTTGGAATCTGGGCTTTATAAGGTTAAAGGATTGTTAAACTGCCTTGTCACAGTTGTGCAAAATGGAAAGGGTAAAAGCAAAGGATACATTTTGTTTCCAAAAGATAATTTCTTTTCTATACTGCAGGAGATGCTCTGTTCCAGAGGAACAAGAACTCATTGATGAAGACCTGTACTTGAATAAAGCTAAGAAACAGTTGAGTATACCTACAGTGGTATTCTATGCAGTACAGTAGAGGAGGAGGCTGACCCTTCCTAATAGAACAGGGGAGATTTAAAAAGAGGGATGATTTCATTTTCTTTTTTGGTTTTTAATGATTTCCCTCCTCACCTCTCTGTTCTCACAGTTCTTTATTCCTTTTAATCATCTCCTGAATTTCTCATCTAGTGATTGTATTTAGTCTTTCTTCCCTCCTCCCTATCTTTCTTTTGATGGGGCACCTGAAATTTCTCTTAAGTAGCAGAGCTTAGGAAGGCATCCTGAGCTTGAACTCAATGAGGTCCATACTATTTCTAACTTGGAAGGAACATTAAAACCTAAAACTAGAATTGGTAATCCATTTCAGGCTGAGAAATTTCATGAGTGAACTAAATAGCACTTTTATCTTCTAGAGATCAAACTATTGAGAAGAAGAAGGTGCCAATGGAAAATGAGAACTACCAGGTGAGAGACAGTCCACCTTCTTCCTTTTCTCATGCCAAAAATTTCCCCAACAGAGGATATAGGTTGAAGGAAGCAGCAGTCTTGAAAGCTGCATAGGAATAATGAACCATTTCTTCTGGTGGTCTTTTTTCATTGGATGTTTTGATTTGTTTTGATCTGTTGTTGCTGATGTTCAGATCACCAAACATAGAAGAGCCAAATCACTTATTTCCCAGATTTGCATTCAGTACTGATTCTGGACAGAGTTAATGTCACCTTCAGTTTAACAGAATTTTCAAGGTTATGTTCCATCCTCATACAGGCTGCTCCTGTTGAGTGTCTGGTTTTCCTCAGTTTTCTTTCTACCAGGATTCAGGGGTGATTATTCCTCCTTCCTTTTGGGAAGAAGGGGTGGTTCCTTGTGCCCTTCCCCAATCCCTGCTTTCAGGCTGGCTGGCTTTATAAAGACTCTGCTGTTTTGAATTTTCAGGAGCACTGTCTCTCGGACATGGTTGCCCAGCTCCGGACGCTGAAGGGTGCAATAAGGTTGGCCGTCCTTTCAGGGACACTTCTTTCCTGACAGCCACCATAGCACCCATATCTTTCCCACCCCCAACCTTGCCTTTCTGCATGAGTTTCCTGTTGACCCTCTTTCCCAGAGGTATCTACTAGTCGCATGTTACATTCACCTTCCACCCAACTCAATCAGGGTAGGTCAGACTGGTGAGGATAGAGGCAATTTAATACTGATCTTCTTCTGATAGTCTACTGAGACCCAAATACATGAATATTCAGGTTTTATATCCTACTGCCTTGGCCTACTAGTCTGATCTAGAGATTGGGAGAGTTCCTGGGACTGCCCTGTCCTCATTCAGTTTACCTCTCCTCTATATTCCTTCACCTTCATCATTCATAGGGTTTTCATAGGCTGGCTCTCCCACAAGATCCCAGATGCATGTCTGTGTGTGTGCACTATGAGTAAGTGTTAATGTCTTGCATGCATTTTTCCAAAACCAGCACCAACATATGCTGCAATGCTTCTTCCTTCCATCCATACCCTCATCACAGATCTCAGAGGAGTGAAAATCCAGCCTTAAACTGGGTCACAAGAGAGAAATAGACATACTGAGTAGGGGCCTGGGTTTATGCTGTGGGTGGGATGACTCTAGGAGCCAATAAGTGAGTTGGGAAGGTCTGTTGGCATCCAGCTGATAAGATTATATTTGAACGTGCCTGGGTTCAGTTTTCTAGTGTATATTACTGTGTGCTGTTTGTTCTGTGTAGGAAACAGTTTGTTTTCATTTGGCAAAGTGTTCTTTCCTAGCATCAGAAGGATAAACTCATCCTTTGGTATTTAGTTTGAAATTGGTATTTTTATACCACATTTTTTTTTCTTTGCTAGGTATTTACTAACCCACTGAAGATCCCTACTACTCAAGATATGGATGAATTAAATAATAAGACAATTGGATATGAGGAAATTAATAGCCCTAGTCAGCTTCCATCTGTTGGAGAAGAAAGCAAAACACCTGTTCTTCAACTTAAGCCTCTGGACTCCAGTGTTTTTCAGTTTTCCAGGTAAGAAGCAGTTTCTCTTCAATAGAAAGCCTCAGGATTCATTTCCCTGTAAAGTAAGTTGATATGGTTATCACATTTACATTTTTACTAAGGCATAGTGTGGAATTCATAAAGATAAATACCATTTTAGGTTGATAGAATTGTGTGTTGCATGTGCCCCCAATTTTTCAACATCACAACTGCTGTGTCAAATCTGTCTATCCTTTTTAGTTACTTTTTTTGAGGTAATAATCTGACAATTGTTCTTTTAGGTACTGGCGACCTTTCTATCCACAGGCCAAGCTCAATCCCCTGAGTCACACCAGCCAGGGTGGTCTTTTCTTTTCCTTAACTATCAGAAGTGTGTGAAGCATTGAAAGATATGACTGCTCCTATAATGCCGTGAGACTGGATGGAACTCAGGACTCTTGAATAAGACTTGCTTTCTCCTCTCTGTTAGCCTTCTCACTTCTGGCATAGCCAAGCCATAGGGCAGGTAGAGCTTTCTTTAATAATAGAAACCTCTACAGTCATCAGTAAAATGACAATTATATGGTGAGTTGTGAACTTACAGTTGACACTCTTCACTTTGAATATCTTCTTAACTAAGGATAGATGCAATGGAATATGTGATATGGTAAAAAGGACTCCTGTTTTTTTCCCCAATATTACTAATATTTTTCCTTCTTTCTTGGTTCTTAGATGGTTTTTTTCAGCTTCTCATCTAGACAAACATCTCTACATGTGGGCAAGTCCACTATTCAGTGATCTTTCCACAATTAAGCCCTATAGATATTGGAAGAACCCAATGACACCCCCCAACGTGAACAAAAAGTCTCAAGAGGAAATAAACTGTTAGGATCAAAACTAATAAAACTCAAAAGGAATTAAAACAAGAAATTTTATGAAAGAATTTAGAGGTACCCAATAACTACTAATTGAATTTGAGTCATATTGAAGGAGCTATTTCTAATATTGAACTATATCAAGGGGTAAGAAATATAATCTAGTCAGTATCAGGGCTTAAACATAATTCTACTCTGTTCCCACCTGTAGTTTCCCAGCTCCCCTTGTAGGTTGGGAAAGTTGTAAAGTGTTGTATGCCTTTGAAGCACATTGTTTCCTTTCTACCTTAGTCTCCTTGAGACTGTCATGTCTCAGAAATGCCACTGGAGTATCAAGGTATCATTGCTATTAAAGGCTATGCTTTCCCTGATGTGACCAGTTTTCCTTTTTCATCAGTGTATCTTTCATTATTCTGTACTAACTTTAGGTAACTTAAGGAGAGTACAAATGCTAACCTATGCATGTGTATTTTATGAGTGTAATATGTCAGTACAGCCATTGGGTGGCATGCTTTATCAGTTTTTATTGAGATTTTTTTGCCAGTTTTTAAAATATCATTTCTTCATTTTTTTATCCTTGTTTATTCTGTTACAGTTGTTCCAGTTTCCCCCTTTGCACTCCCTTGTCCAGCTTACCCTCCCACTTCCACAGTCCACTGTCATGACATTATCCATGTCCATAGGTCATTCATACATGTTCCTTGACTAGACCCTTCCTCTTCTTCCCCATTTTTCCCCTGCCCACTTTTTTTTCTGGCATCTGTTGGTCTGTTCCCTGTTTCCATATCTCTGGTTCTGTTTGGGCCATTGGTTTATTTTGTTTATTAGATTCCTCTTATAAGTGAGATCATATGGTATTTGTCTTTTACCACCTGGCTTATTTCACTTAGCATAATATTCTCTAGTTCCATCCATGCTGTCACAAGGGGTAGGAGTTCCTTCTTCTTTCTTTCTCCTGTGTAATATTCCATTGTGTAAATGTACCACAGTTTTTTGATTTGCTCATCTACTGATGGCCACTCAGGCTGTTTCCAGCACTTGGTCATTGTAAATAGTGCTTCTATGAACATACAGATGCATAAGTTCTTTTGAATTGGTGTCTCAGGGCTCTTAGGGTATATTCCCAACAATGGAATCACTGGGTCAAAAGGCAGTTCCTTTTTTTTTTTTTTTTTTTTAATATTTTGCTTATTATGTTTTTAGAGAGAGGGTAAGGGAGAGAGGGAGAGAAACATCAATGTATGGTTGCCTTTCACCTGCCTCCAGTTATGGACCTGGCTTGCAACCTGGTTATGTGCCCTGACTGGGGAATTGAACCGGTGACCTTTGGGTTCACAGACCGGCACCAATCTACTGAGCCACACCAGCCAGGGTAGCAGTTCCATTTTTAATTTTCCAATTTCTATATGAGTTTTTGTGGAACTGCTGTGCCAAGATTTGGGTTTGGCTATAGAGGACAGGTAAAGTACTTTGAGTCTGCATGTATAGTTTGATTTTGAGAATAATATTCTTTCAAGAGAAAGAGATACATGATAAGTCATGTTGCTGATATCATATGTTTTCTATAAGGTCAGTAAACGATGATTATGTCACTTCAAACTACATATATAGAAGAATTTATATTGATTGGAAGAAGTCTGCCTTTTTATGAGGGAAAATGAAAGTGCTCAAGAGTTCAGTGAAATATACAGGGTTTTCTGATAAAAACAATGTTAATGTAATTATCAATTTAGTCAATAAGTTACAAAGGTTTCCTTTCTTAGTATCAAAACCTGAAGGTAATAAGGGGCCTTGGGCCAAGTAGTACAGCTCTCTAACTCTAGATAAAATAAAGCTTACACTATCTAAGAAAGGTTTTAAAATTTCCAGTAGATTATATGACCTAATAAGCCCTCCTAAAGTGTCATTGGAAACAATTTTATGAGTCTCATAAATCTAACAAGGACAGGGGAGCACCTGCAATAGGTTAATAGGTTCAGCCAGTATGAAACAGGCATAACCATTTAGGGAAAGACAGCTTATTTCTTTTAAAGGAATTCATTCTACATATATATGAGTACTTACTTTATGAAAGACAGTGTTCTAAGACAGTGATAGAATCAAAGATGAAGGAGTTTATGATAGTCAAATTTTATATGTAAGTATCCCTAGTATGTGCTAGGTTTCAAAATGAGTATACAAACTAATGTCTAAAGGCTTAGGCATAAGCATATAAACAAAGGAGAGAATTGGTGGCTGTAACTTATTTAGATATTTAGAGAGCCTTTGAGTAAGTTATATGTCAAGGGCTAATTAATTTTTAAGATGATAACAAAAAAGTCCAAATTACATTGTAATAGTGGAAGGAAAGGAGAAACATTTTATTATGTTTAAAGGAATATTGAAACAACAAATATGAAGGTGTGAATAAAAGAATAATTTTTCTAATGAATAAGTTGATTCAGGGGCAAGTACTAATAGTTTAAAATATGTGCTTTGAGATAAATTTCCAGAATGGAGAAATGAGGAGTGTAATGGGCACTTTCACCAACAAATAACCATTTAACTGGGAAGTTATTAAACCAAAACAAAACAGTCATTCTGAATTCTTGGAAATTGCTCCAGGGGCATACAGAAAATGAAGAGATATTTATTAAATCTCAGAAAGAACAGCAAGATTATTTGGCATTTAGCCTGTTCTCATCTTCCTCCAAGCTGTTTTTTAAGAAAACCATTCAGGGAACTCTAATCCAAGTAGGTGTGGTCAAGAAGTCAGGGGCTCCATCTTTCCCTAGCTCCTAGTTTACATCTATGGTTTCACCTGGGAGGAGCACGCCTTTGACATTTCTCATCCTCCCCAGTTCCATCTTGTGAGAGCTCTATTCCAGACAGCCTCAAGGAGACTGGGTCTCTTCCTAAGCCAGATTTCTCTTCCTCCATCCATCCTCAAATCAGGTGAAACACTCACCTAGGGAAAGCATGGTAACAATACTAGACTCCTATTGCTCCAGCCCCAGCTTACTTATATGGCAGAGGTTCATGCCAGAAGTAGCAAACCAAAACCATGTGAGCACCTATTCAAAAAAAAAAAAAAAAAGGTTATTCTCTTCCCCTGACCAGGTAGCACAGTTGGTTAGAGAGTCATCCCAATGAACCAAGGTTGTGGGTTTGATTACTGGTCAAGGCACATACAAGAGTCAAATAAGTGGAACAACAAATTGATGTGTGTGTCTCTCTTTCTCTCTCTCTTCCTCCTCCCTCCCTCCCTTCTTCCTCCTTCCCCTTCCTCTCATTAAAATCAATAAATTAAGAAAAAGATTTCACTCTTAAAGTGGGTTACTTTCCCTGCCCCCACCTCTTCCTTAGGGTGAGAGGCAAGCCTTAAAGATGAACTTCTTAGCTCTACTTGAAAGAACTTACTTTATGTGGAATAGATCAGGGAGAATTCCATTCGTAAGGGCATTGTCAAAAATAAAAGAAATCTCTACTTGAAAGAACTTACTTTATGTGGAATAGATCAGGGAGAATTCCATTCGTAAGGGCATTGTCAAAAATAAAAGAAATCTTTATGGAGAACAATTAAGGGGGTACTCACAGGTCCATAATACAAGTTACAACAAGCAAAATAGCCAAGCAATCAGATAAGCACAAGGCTAAACTCTCTTGGACCAGGAAATGTGGTAGAATTGAACTCAGTCCCGAAACCTCGCAGATCAAACAGCAAAGAGCAGGAGCCTCAATGGCACTAGGGCATTAAGTACAACCTCTAACCAACCACTGGCTGAATAGTAAGGTACTCTGATCCAGGGGCAACTCCTGGCAAATCAGGCTAAAAATAAAATTACACATACCCAGGTAGTCCAGAAGACTGTGTGCATGCTCAGGTCTGTGCCTTCTCAGCAGTGATTGGAGAGGGAAAATCAAAACTACTACTACATGGATGAATGTTGAACAGAATCATATATTTCTCTTTCTTTCTTTCTTTCTTTCTTTCTTTCTTTCTTTCTTTCTTTCTTTCTTTCTTTCTTTAAAATAAGGTATGACAGCCTGGGCATGGCCATTTGGGGTTCTTTTTTCTTTTTTTTTTCTTTTTAAGATTTTGTTTATTATTTCCAGAGAGAGGGGAAGGGAGAAAGGCAGAAAAGGAAAGAAACATCAATGTATGGTTGCCTTTCATCTGCCTCCAGCTACAGACCTGGCTGGAGAACTGACTTGAACCTAATTATGTGCCCTGGCTGGGAATCGAACCAGTGACCTTTGGGTTTGCAGGCTGGCACCTATCCACTAAGCCACCAGCCAGGCCTTGAAACATACATTTATTTAACTGTGATAGCAACATCTAAGCCACCCACATATCCAGTGATAAGGGTAAACCTCTAACTAGCTAACAGGGCTTAGGCACACAACCCTTGACCCTTAACTGACCTGTGCTGACCCAGGGGTGACTCCTATGTTTCCAGGTAAAAGATAAAAATCAAGAAGAAATCTGAGTGGGATACTGCTGGTGAAATAGATTTCATGGAGTCAGTTCAACCAAGTCAGTAAATAAACAATCAAGCAAATAGATCAACCATTCAGATAGGTGAAATCAATGTCCAGAGTTGCTATACTATATTATTTAAACTATCCATTAGTCAACAAAAAAATTGTGAGACATGCAAAGAAACAGAAAAAATGTGACCTGTATATAGGAACAACAACAACAAAAAGGCAGGCAATAAAAACTGCTTTAGAAGAGACCCAGGTATTGCATTTAGCGGACAGAGTGCAAAGTAGACATTTATACATATGTTCAAAGAACTAAAGGAGACCATATCCCATCAAGTGGAGAATATTGTAAAGGGACAAAAGTTATTTTTTAAAGAACCAAATGAAAATTCTGGAGGTGAAAATTACAACAACCAAAATGAAAATTTTACTAAAAGTGCATTAAAGTTGGAAGAATTGGCAAACTTGAAGATATATCAATTATAGATTATGCTAAGAACAGAGAGAGAGAAAAGAATGGAAAAACAGAATCTCAGATGAACGTGGGACATCATTAAGTGTTCCAACATATGCAAAATAGAAATGCAAAAAAGAGAAGAGAGAGAGGGAAAGGAGTAGAGAAACATTAAAAGAAATAATGGCTAGAAACTCCCAAATTTAATTTAAAAACAGTTCCTAGATCCAGGATAGGATTTACAAAGAGATTCACAGCCAGTCATATGATAGTGAAAATATTGAAGGCAGAAGGCAAAGAGAAAATCTTAAAAGCAGAGAGAAAAAAAAGTACTCATCATGTACAAGAGAATCCTACTAAGAATAATACCAGATTTCTCATCAGAAACAATGGGGACCAGAAGGCAGTAATGATATTCAAAGTACTGAAATATTGCCAACCATAAATCTTTATTTTTATTGCATTTTTCCATTACCATTTATCCTCTTATACCCCCCTCCACTCCCTGCAATCACCACATTGTTGTCCTTGTCCATGAGTCCTTTTTCTTTTTTGCTCAATCCCTCTACCCTGTAACAGCCCACCTCAGAGCTCTCAGCCTGCTCTCCATCTATGAGTTTCTCTATTTTGCTAAGTAGTTCAGTTTATTCATTAGATTCCACATATGAGTGAAATCATATGGTATTTGTCTTTTTTTAACTGGCTTATATCACTTAGCATAATGTCTACCCATCCATCCATGCTAGCACAAAGGGTAAAATTTTCCTTTTTGTGGCTGAGGAATACTCCATTATGTAACTGTTCCATAGTTGTTTCATCCATTCATCTACTGATGGACACTTGGGCTGCTTCCATATCTTGGCGATTGTATATAATACTGCAATGAATATAGGGATTCTTGTATTCCTTCAAATTATTGTTTCAGATTTCTTTAGATAACTCACCAGAAGTAGAATTGCTGATTCATAAGGCACTTCTACATTTAATATTTTGAGATATCTCCATACTGTTTTCCACAGTGGCTGCACCAGTCTGCATTCCCACAAATGGAACAAAAGGGTCCCCCTTTCTCCATATCCTCACCAGCACTTGTTCTTTGTTGATTTATTAATGATAGCCATTCTGACATGTGAGATGATATTTCATTGTGGTTTTACTTTCTATTTGTCTTATGATTAGTGACATTGAGCATCTTTTCATATATCTAGTGGCCATTTGTATGTCCTCTTTGGAAGAGTGTCTATTCATGTCCTTTGTCCATTTTTTAATTGGATTGTCTTTTGGGTGCTGAGTTTTATAAGTTCTTTATAAATTTTGGATATTGTCCCTTTATCAGAAGTATTGTTGAATATGTTCTCTCATTTTGTGGGTTGTCTTTTTATTTTGTTGATAGTTTTCTTTGTTGTGCAAAACCTATTTATTTTGATGGAGTTCCATTTGTTGTTTTTTTTTCCTTTTGTGCCCCTTGTCCAAGGAGATATATCAGAAAAAATATTGCTACAAGCAATGTTTGAGATTTTTCTGCCTGTGTTTTCTTCTAGGATTTTTATGGTTTTAGTTCTGACATGTGTTTAATTCATTTTGAGTTAATTTTTGTGTGTGTTTTTCTGCATGTACCTGTCCAGTTTTCCTAGCACTATTTATTGAATAAACTACCTTTACCCTACTGTGTGTGCTTATTTCCTCTGTCAAATATTAATTGACTATAAAGGTATGGCTTTATTTCTGAGCCCCCTTTCTGTTCATTTGATCTATGTGTCTGTTTTATGCCAGTACCAGGCTGTTTTGATTACTGTGGCATTATAGTACATTTAGATGCAGGTAGCATGATTCCTCCAATTTTGTTTTTCTTTCTCAAAATTGCTGTTGCTAATCAGGGCCTTTTTTGGTTTCATATAGATATTTTTCTTAACATTTTTTATTTTTATTTTTATCTTTTTAAAGATTTTATTTATTATTTACAGAGAGAGAGAGAGGAAGGGAGAGAGGCAGAGTGGAAGAGAAACATCAATGTATGGTTTCCTTTCACCTGCTTCCAGCGACAGACCTGGCTGGAGACATGTCCTGCAACCTGGTTATGTGCCCTCGCTGGGGAATTGAACCAGTGACCTTTGGGTTCATAGAGATTTTTGAATTATTTGTTCTAGTCCTGTGAAATAATCATTGAAATTTTGATGGGAATTGTGTTGATTCTATAGATTGCTTTGGGTAGTATGGACATTTTAATTATTTTAATTCTTCCTATCCACAAACACGGTATGTGCTTCCACTTACTTGTATCTTCTTCAGTTTGTTTCTTCAGTATCTTACAACTTGCAGAATACAGGTCTTTTATATCCTTGATTAGGTTTATTCCTAGGTATTTTATTGTTTTTGAAGTGATTGTGAATGGTATTTTTTCCTAATTTCCCATTCTGTTCATTATTGGCATTTAAAAGTGCAACTGATTACTAGATATTAATTTTGTATCGTGCTACTTTGCTGAATTTATTTATCAGTTATAGTAATTTCTTGGAAAAATCTTTGGGGTTCTCTATGTAGAGAATCATTTCATCTGTGAATAAAGACAGTTTTACTACTTCCTTTCCAATTTGAATGCCTTTTATTTCTCCCTGTCTGATTGCTGTGGTTAGGACTTCTAGTACTATGTTGAGTAAGAGGGATGAAAGCAGACATCTCTGTCTTGTTCCTGATCTTAACAGGAACATCTGTAGATTTTATGTGTTGTGTATGATGCTAGCAGTGGCTTTGTCATATATGGCCTTTATTATGTTAAGGTATGTCCTTCTCTTCATACTTCGTTGAGCGTATTTATCATAAAAGGGTACTGAATTTTATCAAATGCTTTTTCTACATCTATTGATATGATCATGTGACATTTATCCTTTATTTTGTTTATGCAGTGTATTGCATTTATTGATTTCAAGCAAGAATCTTAAATCCAGTAAAAGTATCTTCAGAAAATGAAAGTGACATATACAGGATGCTTCATCCTCAAGCAGTACAATATGTATTCTTTTCAAGTGCACATGGAATAGGATAGAGCATATGTTATACCATAAAATAAGCCTAAATAAATTTGAAATGATTGATTGATATTATACAAAGGATGTTCTCCAAATGTAATGGAATTAAATTAGAAATCAACAACAGAAGAAAATTTGAAAATTCACAAATATGTAGAAATTAAATAACATACTCCAAAATAACAAGTAAGCAAAAGATGAAAACACAAGGGAAATATAAAAATATCTCCAGAAGATGAAAATTAAAGCAAAATATCCCAAAACTCATGGGATGAAACTAAAGAAATACCCAGATGCATAGTTATATTTGTAAAGATATATATTAAAATTGAAGAAAGATCTCAAATTAACCTTAAGAAAATTTGGGAGCTTCCACCCAAGATGAAGGCGTACCTCCCTTGCAACTAAAGAATTTATATCTACCTCAAATTCTAAATAAAAACAATGCAGAAGTTCCAGAAAATCAAACTGCATGAAGTGCAACAGATAAAGAAATAAAGAAATACTCAGCCAGACCAGTTAGGTGGGGTGTAGCTGGGACAGGGAACAGAAGCAGCAGTGCAGTAACTGAGGCCACAGCAAGAAGCACAGTCATACATTTCAACCTGGGGAGTGATCCCAGCCCCAGACAATACTGCACAGCCCATGGTTCCAGTGCCAGGAAATACAGAGCCAGTAGCTACAGCAGCGACAGGGGGACTGAGGCTGTGGTGAAAAGCCCAGTTATACACTTGAAACAGGGGAGCGATCCCAGCCACAGAGCAGATCACACAGTTCACAATTCTGGAGCAGGAGAAAATGGAACCACATTGTTTCTGACTGTGAAAAACCAGTGGGAGTTGGGACACGAGAAGAAACTGCTAGTCTTAAAAGGAAAGTGGCAGTGTTTCCTCAAAGACCTCTCCCTCGCATACAGTGCCACTATGTGGTGAAACGGGTCACCCCACATTGCAAATACCTAAAGCTTTGCCTCTTATTATGTAACAGGTGCAACAGCTCTACCTAAGACATAGAAGCAAACACATAAAGCTGTCAAGCTGAGGATACAGAGAATTATGGCCCAAAAGAGGTAGCATATCAAGGTTCCAGTGGGATAACTGAGTGACAAAGAGATAGCCAACCTAACAGTCAAGGAGATAGGCAACCTAACAGAAATGGAGATAGCCAGCCTAACAGATGCAAAATTCAAAATGCTGGTGCTTAAAATGCTCACAGGCTTGCCAGATATGCTTAAGTACAGCAAACACAGAAGGGAAGAAGTGAAGGCTATGCTAAGTGGAACAAAGGAAGAAACACATGAAACCAATGGTGAAAGAAAGGAAACCAGGATTCTAATCAGTGATTTGGAACTTAAGGAAGAGATAAACAGTCAACTAGTACAGAGTGAGGAAACAAGAATTAAAAAAAAAAAAAAAACCCTGGCTGGTAGCACAGTGGTTAAGGTGCCGGCCTATGAACCCAAAGGTCGTAGGTTCGATTCCCCAGCCAGGGCACATAACCAGGTCTCCAGTCAGGTCTGTGGCTGGAGGCAGGTGAGCCACAACCATACATTGATTCTCTCCCTCTCTGCCTCTCTCCCTTCCCCTCTTTCTAAAAATAATTAAACAAAATATATTAAAAAACAAAACAAAACAAAACAAAAACCAAAAGTGTAGGAACTCTGGGACAACTTTAAATGTGCCAATATCCAAATCATAGGGATGCCAGAAGGAGAAGAGGAAGAGCAAGAAATTGCAAACTTATGTGAAAAAACAATGAAGGAAAACTTGCCTAATTTGGTGAAGAAAATAAACATACAAATCCAGGAAGCACAGAGAATCCCAAACAAGCTAGACCGAAAGAGGACCACACTGTCACAGCGTAATTAAAATGCCAACGTTTAAAGATAAAGAATCTTAAAAGCAGCAAGAGAAAAAAAGAGTTACCTACAAAGAGGTGCCTATAAATCTATAAACTGATTTCTCAAAAGAAACTTTGCTGGCAAGAAGGGACTGGGAAGAAGCATTCAACATGATGAAAAGCAAGGACCTACAATGAAGACTACTGTATTCAACAAATCTATCACTCAGAATGGAAGGGCAGATAAAGTGCTTCTCAAACAAGATAAAGCTAAAAGAGTACTTCAAGCCCTGACTGGTGTGGTTCGGTGGATTGGCACTAGCCTGCAAACCCAAAGGTGACTGGTTCGATTCCCCAGTCAGGGCACATAACTAGGTTGCAAGCCAGGTCTCCAGCCAGGTCTGTAGCTGGAGGCAAGGGAAAGTCAACCATACATTGCTGTTTCTCTCCGTTTCTTCCTCCCTCCCTGCCCTTCTCTCTGAAAATAATGAATAAAATCTTTTAAAAAATAAAAAGCCCTGGCTGGTAGCACAGTGGATAAGGTGCCGGCCTGCGAACCCAAAGGTTGCAGGTTCGATTCCCCAGCCAGGGCACATAACCAGGTTGCAAACCAGGTCTCCAGCCAGGTCTGTGGCTGGAGGCAGGTGAAATGCAACCATACATTGATGTCTCTCTCCCTCTCTGCCTCTCTCCCTTCCCCTTTTTCTAAAAATAATGAAATAAAATCTTTACAAAAAAAAAGAAAAAGAAAAAAGTACATCATCACCAAGCCATTATTATATAAAACGTTAAAGGGACTTATTTAGGAAAAAGATAAAAACTATGAATATTAAAATGACAACAAACAACTATCAACAACGGAATCTAAAAAATGAAAACAAACTAAGCAGACAACCAGAGAGGGAACACAATTATAGATGTGGGGAACATTTGGAGGGGTGTCAGCTGGGAGGGGAAAGGGAGAGAAATGGGGAAATGGTGCAGGGATTCAGAAGCATAATAGGTGGTTCAGAATAGACACAGGGGTTTTAAAAATAGTATAGGAGAGGGTAAAGCCAAAGAACTTACATGCATGATCCATGGACATGAACTAAGGGGGATGGGATTTCTGGAGGGGGCACAGGAAAAATAAATTGGGAGAACTGTAACAGCATGATCAATAAAAAAAGAAAATTTGGAAGTCTATTTTTACCTTCAAATTTCTAGGGTTTCTGCAGAGGCGGCAGAATAATTATAAGGATAAAAATGAGGGTCCCATCCTACTGCATGATATAAAATTGCCTTTGGAGTTTGCTGTTGACAGTTGTTTTGTTTATTCCTTCAACCTTTAGTACATATAGCAACCAGAAATGGAAAGTTATTGAAGTCACTATCCGTGGCTTTCCAGAAAAACTGAGGGAGTGCCTATTTATCCCAAAAGAAGAGAGTTTCTTTTTGCAACAAGAGGGAATGACTTGAATAGGCAGTTTCAGTTTTTTTGTTTATGACCAGGGCCTTATGTTTTAATTATCTTTTACAAGTAAATAATGGGCAATAGGTACAATGCAATTGACTGGTAAAATAATTTTATGGTGTTCACTGCAGAACAAAAAAATATGTGCATAAGCCTTTGATACTGGAAGGCTTTGGTGACACTTTAAAATTAACAAGCTGGACACCAGAAAGACAGGAAATCAAAGCAGACCAATCTAAGAAGCAGAAACAAGAAGAGTCACCTAAAATGGAGAGACAAAGAAACAAACCTACATCGAAAGGAAAGGAGGAATCCCCAGAAAGATTGCTAAATGAAACAGAGGCAAGCAAACTATCAGACATGGAATTAAAAATAATTATTATACAGAAACTCAATGAGCTAAGTGAGCTCAAAGAAAACTATGAACAACTCCAGGGAAAATACAAAGAACTCCAGGGAAGCCACAAGGAACTTACTGAGAACTATACCAACATTAAAAAGGACATAGAAACCATCAATAATGAATAAGAGCCAGGAGGAAATGAAGAATGCAATTTCCAAATTGAAGAATACAGTAGAAAGAATTAAAAGCAGGGTAGAGAAAGCAGAGGATTGGATCAGTGAGCTGGAGGTCAATGTAGAAAAAATTTCCCAGACAGTGAAATAAAATGAAAAAAAAGACTGAAAAAGAATGAAGATTTTAAGAGAGCTGCAGGACAACATGAAACATAATAATATTGATATCATAGGGATACCAGAAGGAGAAGAAGAGGAGCAAGGGATAGAAAACCTGTTTGAAAATGTAATGACAGAAAACTTCCCTAACTTGAGGAGAGAAAAAGTCATGCAAGTTCAAGAAGCACAGAGGGTCCCAAGGAAGATGAACCCAAACAGGCCCACTCCAAGACACATCATAATTAAAATGGCAAATTTCAAAGACAGGGAGAGAATCCCAGAACCATCAAGAAAGAAACAGTTAATAACTTATAAAGCGGTTCCATTAAGATTATCAAATGATTTCTTACCAGAAACAATACAAGCCAGAAGGGAATGGCAAAAAATACTCCAAGTAGTGAAAAACAAAGTCCTGCAACCAAGAATACTCTACCCACCAAGGCTCTCATTCAAAATGGAAGGTGAAATAAGAAGTTTCCCAGACAAAGAAAAAAAAAAGGCTAAAAGAATACACCTCCACCAAACTAGCATTGCAAGAAATACTAAAGGGCCTGCTTTAAAAAAATGAAGCAACAGAGAGAGACAAGGAGGAATATAGGAACAAAGGTGGGAAATGTCAATGAAGAAGTGCCTCTCAATAATAACCTAAAGTTTAAATGGATTAAATGCTCCAATCAAAAGACATAAGGTAGCTGAATGGATAAAAACCAACTTGAACTTATGAATGCTTTAAAAAAATTTTTGTTATAAATAGATCTTACTAAATAATGTATAGTTAAGTATTTTAAGATATTTTATTTATTATTTTTAAAGAGAGGGGAAGGGAGGGAGGCAGAGAGGGAAACATCAATGTATGGTTGCCTTTCATCTGCCTCCAGCTACAGACCTGGCTGGAGACCTGGCTTGCAACCTGGTTTTGTGCCCTGGCTGCGGTATTGAACCAGCAACCTCTGAGTTTGCAGGCAGGAGCCTATCACTGAGCCTCCAGCCAGGGCTAGTTTTGTATTTTTGTTGTATCTTCATTATTGCAGGTTAAGTTTTCTTAGATTGGAATTATTTCCTAAGTTGGGAAAATCAAGTTACTTGCAATACTCAAAAAAATCTAATACAGTTAAGGGGAAAAAAGTAAGAAAATGTGGATGTGTGTTACATAGAATATATGTAATCTTTCATATCTTTCTTATTCACTGTTACAAAAGGTATGCTTGTCAGTGTATAATATATAGATCTTATTAGCAATTTATGTTTTAAATGTCAACCAAATGGTAGTTGGTGTGTTGAGAAATTAGTCACTCTTTAGGTTAGAAAAGATGCTGAGAGTGAAGACTAATTTGGGACAGAAGTCACCAATTACTGAACTATATGATTGATGTACATAGGCAATATATATTCTCATAGTAGCATTTAAATTAAATGAGATTCCCTTCAAATAGTAGTGGAAATAGACATTTCTAGCAATGAAGGCCCCCAAACTGGGGATGCTTGGGAAAATGTATTAATGCTATAGTAAACTTCATTATTTAAATGTGAATATACCTAATCTCTACCTCAACGGACTTCTAAATAGTTCATTGGTTAGTTTAGGACTGCATAGGAAGTCAACCACAAGTTCAAAAAATAGCTAGAATACTGTAGTATTATTCTACAAAATAATTTAAATCCTAGTTTTTTCTTGTTTCTTTTTTTTTTTTTTTTTACCTCAAATTAGTAGATATCATAATTTCTACTCTGTGGGGACCAGTTGAGCACTGCAGGTGCCATTATTTCTGAAGGCTTCAACTGATGAAACATGTAGAAGAGAAACAGAGGGTATTGAGGAAAATGAGACCTCTGCATGGGAAAAAAAAAAATCAATCTACTATATAAGATTGAAAACTCCAAAAAGAATAAGTTGTAATACCAGTATCTTAAAATAAAGTTGAGTTGTATTATTGGAGGGGGTGGGATCTGATTCAGAAACCATATTCATTTTTTACTGTGCATTTGACACTGTCTCTAGTGCAGCTTTCATGAAGGTGAGTTCTGCAATACACCATTTCTGTGATATATTTCACAAAAATAGCATTCCAGTGTAAAATAAGTCTTAAAAAAAAAGAAAAATGCTTAATTTACTACAATATATCTAAAATGTTATCATTTAACATGTTATAAAAGCTATATATATATATATATATATATACATATATATGTGTGTGTGTGTGTGTGTGTGTGTGTTATAAGCTAGTGATATATTTAAAATTTTTGTAATAACTCTTTAAATTCCAGTACATAGTTTACAGCATATCACAATTTGAACTAGCCACATTTTAAGTGGCTGCCATATTAAACACTGCAGATTTAAGGAATAAGACTAAAATCTTTTGGGAATGAAAATAGATTTTGTTTATGTATGCTTTTTTAGCTTAGAAGTCTGCTTATAGTCAAGCAAATGTAGGTATAACCAGGGAAGTATAATTATGAGATGACAGTTTTTTCAGGGACAAGAAATGAAAGAAACTAGACCAAAATATTTCTAATAGAAATTTCTTGAAGGCCATTAATTAAATAATATTAGACACTGTCACAGGAGTAGAAATATTTTTTCTAGTATAATATTTGTAAAAATACATATGTATGTAAATGTGTTTGTGCATGTGTTTAGTAATATTGCAATTGATATTACTTATAAAAGTAAAATAAAAATTAAATTAACAAGCTGGCTCAGTTCTCCACACATTCCACTAGGTTATTTACAACCTTTTATTCCCCCATTCTTATATTAGGAGATTTTGCATGTCTGTTTTCTGTTTTTCTTCTTTGACTTGCATTTCTGAAGCCTCTAAGTCAGGCTAGTTTTAATCCTATTTTCAGAATTCTTACCAAGGTCAACCTGGGCCTGTTATATCCAAACACTGACTCTTCATATGTTTTTATTTCATTTCGCCCTTAGCACCAGTTGCTATCTCAGCAAACTGCATAAGTAAAGGAGTAGAGGTTTGGGGGTAAAGTTGTACTCCTAACCTGACATAAGCTGTGGATAATAACTAGAGTCAGTTTTAGTATGAGAAATTTGAAGAGGGGCTCTACAGAATAAAAAATTAGATGGTCTGTATTTTGACAGCTTAAAATTTAATCTCCTCTTCTCCTTACAGTAAGTACAAATGGATCCTAAGTGAGGAACCTGTGGAGAAACGAAGAAGGCTCCAGAGTGAGATGACAACACCTCCTCTAGATTATTCCATGTCTGGCTCTTACAGGAGGGTAGAGACGGCTGTTGCTTACCCAGAAGGGGAGAACAGCCACGATAAATCCAGTTCTGAAAGAAGCACTCCACCATACCTTTCCCCAGAATACCCAGAAGCAAACAAGAATACCAGTCAAAGTAGGGAGGTTTCAGTTCTGTATTCAGGGGCCCAAGAACAACATCAGGGGTCCCTGCTCCCTGAAGAATTAGAAGATCAGATGCCAAGATTGGTAGCAGAAGAATCTAACAGAGGGAGCACAAATATAAACAAGGAAGAAGTAAACAAGGGACCTTTTGTAGCTGTTGTTGGTGTTGCAAAAGGGGTTCAAGATTCAGGAGCTCCCATTCAGCTGATCCCTTTTAACCGAGAGGAGCTTGCAGAGAGAAGAAAAGCAGTTGAATCCTGGAACCCAGTGCCTTATCCTTCTGTGGCCTCTTCTACAACTCCTGCTGTAGCCCCTGGGGAGAAAGGAAGAGGCTATGAGGAGAGGGGATGTTGTCATACACCAAAGATGAAGAACCAAAGAGAACTGGAAGAACTGAAAAGAACCACAGAAAAATTGGAACGTGTTCTGGCTGAAAGGAATTTGTTCCAGCAAAAGGTTAGGGCAGCACCTTACCACTAGGAATAAGAAGTCATTGTAATCAAGGGGCCAGAGAGTTAGAGCTCTGATGATTTCATGTTCTGAGGCCTTCAAACAAAATAAGCCATTGAATCATTTTGTGGTATGTTTCAGATTGGGTAAACCCTAATGAGCTTTCTTCCCATATTTGGGGATTGAAAAAGTCCATAAGTAGAGAAATATGTGCAGAGGAATCACTGAGTGAATATATTAGGGACAATTTTTGCCACTTTAGTAGCATGTAGTCATTGAATTTCTATTTCTTGGAATGCAGGTGGAGGAGCTGGAACAGGAGAGGAATCACTGGCATTCTGAATTCAAGAAAATCCAGCATGAATTGGTAACCTACAGTACGCAAGAAACAGAAGGCTTGTACTGGAGCAAGAAACACATGGGCTATCGCCAAGCTGAATTCCAAATTCTGAAAGCTGAGCTGGAAAGAACCAAAGAGGAAAAGCAAGAACTAAAAGAGAAACTGAAGGAGATAGAGACACACCTGGAAGTGCTGCAGAAGGCTCAGGTCTCCTACCGGACCCCAGAGGGAGATGACCTAGAAAGGTTAATTACTAGGGTTTAGTTATCAGCTTGTGAGTGCTAATGGGAAGCATCTCTTAGGACCCCAGTTACTGGTCATAGATAAGGGAGGAAGTCTGAATCAATTCATAGGCCACCAAGGATTGAGGAATAACTTCTTAGAGAGCTTCAGCCAGTCTCCCTGTGCTTGGTGGCATTGTGCCTTCTTCTTTCTTTGTAGCTAATGGAAACATAATTCTTGAGAAATGTAGGCCCATTTTTAAGGAGCTTCATTTTGTTCTGTTGGCTAATGACTTCATGTCATCTCTTCTCCTGCCCCCTCACTCCATCATACAGGGCTTTGGCAAAGCTTACGAGGCTGCGTATCCACGTCAGCTATCTCCTTACTTCTGTCCTCCCTCACTTGGAGCTTCGTGAGATCGGGTTTGACTCAGAACAAGTGGATGGGATCCTGTATACGGTGCTGGAGGCAAATCACATACTGGATTGAGCACTAGACTATATACTCTATCTACCCTTCTCTTCCTTTCTCTTCTTTCTTTTCCTCTCCTCCCTCCCTCCTCTACTTTTCTCATGCTCTCTCTCACCTTTATGCCTTATATAGAGAATCTTTGAGTAAATTCTGCTCTTAATCGATCTGCTTCTTATTCAGTTTGGTGTGAGGAAAGAGACTAGTTCAATGGGCTTTTAAGAGTTCCAGGAACAGAATAGCAATAGTCACTAAATCAGGTGACCTGAAAGCTTTAGCTTCCATGACTTAGATCCTTGGTCTATTTTATGTCCTCTCTGAAATGGTTTGTATTCATTTAGGTTAAATCATTCAACAAATACCGGGTCCAATGTATTGGGTTGGCCAAAATGTTTGTTTCTTTTCTGTAGGGTGGTTCTAATAGCATTTAGTTGTCATTAACTTCATTTAAAATAATTTTATTAGATTGTATTGTGACAGCTGTCATATCAGCATTCATTTAGGAAAAAAACCTTATCAAATTGGTGAATTTTTGTGTAGCCATTTTAATATTGAAGATGGAAGAAAATACACATTTTCAGCATATTATGCTTTATTATTTCAAGAAAGGTAAAAATGCAACCGAAACACAAAAAAAGATTTGCATACTGTATGGAGAATGTGCTGTGACTGATTGAACATGTCAAGAGTGGTTTGTGAAGTTTTCATGCTGGAGATTTCTTGCTGGACAATGCTCTACAGTCGAGTAGACCAGTTGAAGTTGATAGTGATAAAATTGAGACATTAGTCAAGAACAATCAACATCATAGCCTGCAGGAGATAGCCAATATACTCAAAATATCCCAATCAATAAAATTATTGGTGAAAATGAAAAATGTGTCCTTTATTTTACAGAAAAAACTAAGCAGACTTTTTGACCAACCCAATGCTAGGTGTTTTGGGATAAACTAAGAACTATAACTCATGGGTTCAGCCTTCAAGGATCTAAAAATCTAGCTAGAAACATAAGACATATACCAGACAAGAAAATAGCACAAGCATGGTAGGGAGGGTCTGGAGGAGATAGTGCAAGGAAGGCATCACATCAGAAATGAGACCTAAACTAAGGTTTGTTTGAAAGAACAAGCATGACCACATTAACAAAAATTGTTCTTTAGGTGGTAGGATTATGGTTGATATTTTTTTCTTCTTGCTATCTTCCTGCCTTTTTCAAATTTTCTATAATAAACCTTTTATTCTTCTTACATTGGAAAAAATAAATCATTTTTAAAAGAATGAGTAGGCTTGGATTTAGATATCAAATGAGAGACTGTGTGAAACTGTTAATTTTATATTTATAATTTGTTATATTTTGCATTACTTCTGGAAGAATAGCATGAACAAAGGCATGGAAAAAGCTGAAATGTTAAAACTGTGTTTAGTAAGAGTGATGGGTTAATGTAAATATAACTAAGGTTAAATCATGACCCATCTATCCACCTCCCTCTGTGATGTTTGCATTGTAATAAGGAATTCTTGGAAAAGAAATCTTCAAGGTCCAATTAAAAAAAAAAAAAAAAAAAAAAATATATATATATATATATATATATATATATATATATAAACCAAAGTGGGATTTTAGGTAGTAGGGAAGCTATTTTAGAGTAAGCAGATTTATTTGATATTCCTCACAATATACCACCTACCTACTCTTCAGACTAGTGCTAAGTGAAGGGTAGATCTCATATTATCAAAGATATATCAGAAACATTCTTATAAAAGTAGACATTTTGTTTATTCATTGCTTTATTGTATTTAGATAGCATATTTTCTCCAAAGAGTTCAAGGTACTGTTTGAAAAGACACTGAACACATAAAAAATGTAACAGCAGTGAAAACTATAAAGTAAAGGAGAAATAATAAAGGGAGGTGGGATCAAGCAATCACAAAAGGATTAGCTAGTCCAGAGGAATGTTTTGGATATTTGTCCTGTTTCTCTTCTGCAATAATTTCAGACAATTCCCCCAAACTTATTTTATCTCCTTTGAAAGGAGGCCCATCATGGGTGATATTCCAGTGAGACTGCAAGAAATAGGGGGAGGCCAGAACCAGCCTTTACCATTAGAATGAGTACTTAAAAATACCCCCTGCCTCCTTACCTTTACCTCACTGCAGATCTAGCCTGCCACAATTATTTCTCATGTCAGATGTTTGGACTATGATGTTGAAGGCCCAGTTGTCTAAATATTACTCAGAGAAGAGTGGGAGCATATTCATCCATTCTGTCAGTGATATGCATTCTTCAGATGGAGCTGTGAGAAGGCGGGACTTTGCAAAGATATGGACAATATAGATGAGAGGGTGATGTAGGAAAAACTCAGAGAATTACAGTTTGTGTGTGTATGTGTGTGTATGAGAGAGAGAGAGAGAGGTATGGGTGAGTGCATGGGCAAAGTAGGAAGGAAAATAGGTAAATTGGGCTTTAAAAGAGAAAGGTAGAAAATTTTGACTCATCTCTATTAGTACTTACTTTCAGTCCACTTCCTGGTCCCAACCTCATATTATTTCTTCCAGCAACAATTACCTGTGTGAGTTTATTTACTACAATACCAGAGCTACCTCTTTGTTGTTACCCATTTACAATGAAATCATGCCTGATGAGGTTCCCTCAACCAATGTTAAATGCCACAGTAGAGAAATTGAAAAATGTAACTCAGTCTTACCAGAACTTATGAAACTGTGGAGGCAAAAGACATTCAGAAGAAAAAAATGGGCATCTCCTCCTGTCTATCTTGTTAGGTTAACATAATCATAATTCTCCTTTCAAATGTCTCTGACATTTGCCCTTTAACTTTCCTCTTTAACAGTCAATATTTAGGTTCTTATTACCTCATGTCTTGATCATTGAAATAGATTCTTAACTGGCTTCTCTTGCCTCCTATTCTCACTCCTTCAATCCACTATCACAAAATGCTTTTAATGATCTCATCAGCTTATGCCCCTGCTCAAAGACTTGTTAGTACTTATAATTGTCCACCAAGTATAGTACAAATTCCCTTCTGGCTTCAACCATGCTCTCTAGACTAATCTTCCACTATTTCAAACAAATCATGTTCCATTCAAAATTAACTATTTTTTAGTTTCTGAACCCGTTTTAGGATTTTTGCCATCTTTTCCTTGCTATTCCATTCCCTTTGCCTGGAATGTTCTCCCTTAAATTTCCTTTGGCTCAAATGTCAACTTTTTTTCCTGAGAATTCCTCTGATTAATCCAGCCAGACATGACATTTTCTTTGAATATGTAAGTTTTTGTGTCATTTATAAGGCGCTTATCACAAACTTCCTTGTCCTGTCTTCCCTATTAGAAAACTTCAGATTCACATATTCAACTGCCTACTTGACATTTACACTTATACGCCTCTTAGGCACTTAAAATAAGTCATGTTAAACAGTGACACACCCCCAGCACTGTTACTTCAATTTTTCTCATTTAAAAAGACACCTCCACACATTTAGTTAGATAAGCTGGACACCTGGAAGTCATTCTTAATTCCCCTCTTCTCTAGTTCCCCATGTCCAGTTTGTCAATTCTAACTCCAAATTATATCTTGACTTCACTCACTTTTACCATAGTTACCTTAGTCCAAAATACCATCATCTCCTCTAAGTAATTGCAACTCCTAACTGGTGTCCTTGCTTTCATTCTTGTTCCCACAATTGTCTTATCCCTATAGCGAGAGTGATTTAAAAAATACAAGTCACATCATGTCACTCCCTGTTTACAGCCCTTCAATGACTTCCTATTGCACTTAGGACAAAATCCATACTCCTTGCAATATCCTACAAGACCCGTGCCAACTTCCCCCTTTTCTCTTGAAACACTTCATTATATTTCACTTTTCCCCTTGCTGACTGTGGTCTTATTACAGGTCAGGCTCTGGCTTACCTCGGAGTCTATCCATACTGTTCCCTCTCTTGCAATGGTTGTATTTCCAGTCTTGGCAGGGCTAGCTATTCCTCATCCTTCAGGTGTTAGCTCAAGTGTCAACTTTCTCAGGTCTTCCTGGCTACCTTTTCTTTACCTTATTCTATCACTATTTCCTATTGTATTTAATTCATAGTACTGTTCACAATTTGCAATTTTATGTTTGGCTGTTTATTTTCACTCATTTAACATATGTTTATGGGCTAGCTACTATGTATTGTATGATATACAGTGATGAACACAGCACATATGGTTTCTGCCTCTTTTATTAATAAGTTCCATGAGGGGAAGGGTCATACCCTTTTTTGCCAATCACTGTATCCCTGAGCTTATCATGGTACCTGGTATATAGCAGATAATCAATAAATAATTGTAGTGGTGGGGACTGTGTTTTGTTCATATCTCCATCGTCCTCAAGTCTAAAACAGTGCCTCATTCATAGAAGGGATTGGATACATACAGTATGAGTAAGGTAGACAGCAATTCTGGACATTAAATTCTGAAAATGAAAGAAAGAGACAGTAAGTTCTACAAGTTACAGAGGACAATCAGTGTGAGTTGGAGTGGCCTAGTTTTTCTCCTTAGCTGAACTTTGCTGTGAATAATTAAAAAGGCTACCAAAGGACAAAGGAATATGAGTTTTCTTTACCAAAAATATTCTCTTTTTTATTGAATTTATTGGGGTGACACTGGTTAACAAAATTATACAGGTTTTGGGTGCACAATTCTACAACACTTCATCTGTACACTATGTTGTACCACAAATATTTTGAATATCATCAAATGGAAGCTCTTTAGCATGCAATTTTGAAATACTTTTAATTACAGAATATAATCAGGAGAAGTCTATAAAGACCAGATCTTGGCAGTAAAAAATAAAAGGAAGAAAAAACTTCAGAGGAGTCTTTTTTTTTTTTTCCACTTTTTCCATGAGTAGGGACAGTTCAAGAGAAGAAAGAACTATCCGTAAGCAAAGAACAGAACAAGCTTCAAGGAAGTAAGTTCCTGGTACATGTTAGGAAGGCAGTACATGCTTGCTAGATGAACAAATTGGCACCTAGCATAGGACTAGGTCAGATACTTTTTGGCTCCAGGGGACAGGAAAATTTGCTTACCCATGTATGGTGATTGCAAATAATCAGGGTAACAATTAGATCCAGAGGCTTAGTTGTCAAGCTCTCAGTTCCCAAGGGCCATGTCCAGATAGAATGTGTTTCAGAGTTTTGTGCTATGAATTAGTACAGTATTGAAGTACGAAGGTATGCTGAGGAGAGCTTCAGGGGGTGAGCTTAGGTTAAGTCAAAAGAATAATATGTGCTTGGTGACAAGGGCATTCCTAACTCGAGTTATCTTAGGCAGAGAAGACATTCAGGAAGCATACTTTCTGAATCAAAAGTTAGGGTACATGGTTAGTTTATAAATTAGATAATTTGAAAGAACTGACTTAAATAGTTTAAGGTATATTAACACATTGTTGACTGGCAATTGTATATAAAAGCTAATGCAAGTGCAAACATGAATTAACTCGCATAGCAAACAACATCCATCTGTTCTTTAACACATTGTTGACTGGCAGTTTTATAGCAAAAGCTAATGCAAGTACAAGCATGAGTTAACTTGTTATCAGTCAACAATATTTGGATTTGAACATGTTTTTTCATGATCAGTCAACAATGTGTTAAAGCTTTAGTCATTAAGTGACTTTTCTAACTGAAAATACAATCTGCAGAAGAAATGTGTTTTGTTACTTGTCTCTATCCCCAAGCCCAAAGTTTTCATGTGATTCACCAGAAATCCCAAACCCACTTTTATATAAGAACAGTTCATACGTTTTGGGTGCCTTCTGGGTGCCAACACATTCCATTTATCTGCCCATTGAGTCCACAGGGGCAGGCAAAGTGTCTTTAGGCAGAAGGTCAGAAAGTGTTCCTCAAAGGCCTGATCTTCCAGTTGAGCTATGGAAACTTGTAAAGATGGGGAAGGTAGAGGTGTGTAGGGAGAGTTTTCTAGGCATAGGCAATAGTATAAGCAAAGCCACAAGACTAGTTAGAGGGGGAAGATGTGAGGAATAATGGATTATTCGATTTGGAGCATAAGAAGCAGAGTGGCTTGGGAATGCCAGCAAGAGGGAGGTTATGCTAAATTTGCTGAATAATAGAGTCTTGTAGGCAATGAATTAGGAAGTAGCTGTTGAAATCTCCCCAGTTCTCCCCAAGTTTGGGAAATTAACCTCAGTTTGCAGTTCCCTTGGACTAAGCTTTTCTCTAATAGTGAAATCTGATTGATCATGGTTCTTTTTTCACTTCAGATTTTCACCAATCTGAACAAAGGTCAAAGAGCCTTGACACCCCACCCCCATTTTAACTTTCCAATTTCTGGAGTCAGCTCTTCCCCTGGCTTCTGTTAATGGAATCTGAATAATTGAAGCCTATTCAAGGTCTCCAAAGAATTCAGACTTTTGTAAAGAATATTGAGAACTTTTGGCCTGGGAATGAATATCCCCTTGCTTGTGTAGATTCAGATCTGTTGGTAGAAAATATACTTTGTCATTTGCCCCCATTCTCCAAAGACACACATTTTGGAATCAGTTTGACAATACCCTTTAGGTTACCAATATGCTTAGCATACAGTAAACCAGGACTTACTATCTGCCGTGACCACACTGAGAGGTAGGTATCACCACCATTTTATAGATGAGCAAACTAAAGTGTAAAGAATTGCAGTGACATTCCCAAGTCGACACAGAGTGCAGAGCCAAAACTAAATTCTTGTCTGGCTCTGAAACCCAGTTTCTTTTCCTATCACACCACACTGCCTGTCTTAAAAATGATTAGTTTTGGCTTCTTCCTTTTGATAAGAAAATGCTAAATGTACCACAACTTTCTTTTTATCCACTCATCTATGGTGGGCACTTGGGCTGTTTTCAGACCTTGGCTATTATAAATAATGCTGCTGTGAATATAGAGGTACATATATTGTTTCAAATTGGTGTTTCAGGATTCTTCAGGTATAATTCTAAAAATGGGATCACTAAGTCAAGGCAGTTCCATTTTTAGTTTTCTGAGGAAATCTCACACTGTTTTCCACAGTGGCTGTACCAGTCTGCATTCCCACCAATGATGCACTAGGGTTGCCTTTACTCCACATTGAAGAAAGTTCTACACTCCCACACAATGTTTAACTGCCCTCATGATCGGGAAATCGTTCACTTATGTAAGAAATATCTCTCCAAACAACATAGACATTCATTTCCTCTTGACTGGGTTTTACACTCAGGGCTGTCACTTGGCAGCTTTCCTGATACCAAAACAGCCATCAGGAGGTCTTGGACTTGTTGGCCTCTGCCTTGTAGTGTTCTCACTGGCTCCTTTGCACCACTCCCTACCACACCACCCCCAACCCAAGAGTGCTGAGTTAAGCAAGCCTCTTGGGGAGTGACACTTGAGAACATACTGGTTTATTATTACACACAGATGAGTAAAATTAACCACATGAGCTGCCTCTGGAATTGGCAAAAGTAAGATGGTACCACCTTTCTCATCTTGTCTGCCTTTTTGTTTTGTTTTGTTTTGGGGGGGATTCTACTTTGTCTCCATTCCTAAGGCTGTAGAATAATTTAGTTGAAGGTACATATGTTACACAGGGAAATCTCCTGCTCCCTCAAATTCCAGTAACCATCATCTCTGAATCAGTGTTCTTTATTTTAAACTCATTGGTCTTAACTCATTCTGGCTGCTAAGGCTAAACTGAGAAACTAGTGCAAATTCTGGTTTTGATGGCTAATGTTTGTCTGAATGTGTTTCTCTTCAAGTAAAACATACTTGCTTTTTTTTTAAGATTTTATTTCATTATTTTTTAGAAAGAGGGGAAGGGAGAGAGGCAGAGAAGGAGAGAGACATCAGTGTATGGTTGCATTTCACCTGCCTCCAGCCACAGACCTGACTGGAGACCTGGTTTGCAACCTCGTTATGTGCCCTGGCTGGGGAATCAAACCTGCGACCTTTGGGTTCGCAGGCCGGCGCCTTAACCACTGTGCTACCAGCCAGGGCTCATACTTGCTTTTTAACCAAGGCATTCAGTGCCTTTAACTCAAGAGAGTAAGGTCTTCACAATATCATCAGATATCCTTTGTGGGGGATGATGATACACCCTCTTGCATCCCATTGGGTAATTTCAGAAATAAATTCAAATGAAAGGCCACAAGGAGCATCTTCTCTTTGTATTTTTTTATGTGACTGACCTTTCTCCTGAACAACCCAACAGGACTTCATCAAATATCACAGACTCTGTGCTATTGGGGAAATGGTGTTACCACTGAAATGTTGGGTTGCCCTCCACAGTACCCATACTTATTTTCACACCCCATTATACTTTCTAATATCTGAAAGCATTTGAGTTTTCTCAATGTTATCTCTACAAGACCATGTTTGTAAGTAGAAAATTCTTCAAAGCCCTCCTAGGAAGTGACTTGACAAATGGTAAGAGTGCTATTGTGGAGGAATGGGACTTGATGGGTGATAAAAAAGCAGGACCTGATGATTTACCCTTATATGGCGACTTTCTGCTTTGTCAAGCCCTAAGACTTGTTTTGTGGAAAAATTGAGCTCAGAGGAGGGAATGGTAGGCAAGATTTAAGGAAGAATTCCTGAGTTACAATTCCAAGTAAAGTGGTAGGCTGTGTGAGGTGGAGCGGGGTGGTCAGATTACACACCTTCTGTATTGCTGTGCCTGATAACAGCCTGTTAATATTTTATCAGTGATCACATCATAGCACGCAGTGAACCACAACTTCAGGCAAAAGAGAGAGATAATTTGATGGACTTCCTGTTTGAGGATCTCCACAACCCCTCCCCCACCCCTGTTGAGATAACAGAATTTTTCATCAAAGCTAAGAGCCGCCTGGGCTGAGAGACCAAGCTGAGTGTAGGCCAGGCTTCAGCCAGCTGAGGAGGAGCACAGGCACTTCCCAGCCTGGGACCTCTATGTCCCAGAGTAGGCAGCCAAAGGCATGAAAAAATCACCTGTCCATGGCCCAGGATGGAGTGGGAGGGAACTGTTGACTCTGTAAGGCCTCATTTGACTACCTTCACCACTGGACCCCTTCTCCCACATTTTTTTTTCTTCTGGTCCGGAGCCAAAATGTCTCAACTTACTTGGATGGCCACTATCTTTCCTGCCCCCAGCAATTTTCATAGACCTGCCCTAGAGAAGGAAATGAAGGAGAAAAGGTTAAGCCACAGGGTCGCTCTATTAGAGCCACTGAAGAGTCTTGTGCGGTAAACTCAAAGGTGTTCTGGATTAGCTGAGTAGTGCCTCCCTGTTTCTTCCTTAGTACTGCTTTCTACCCTATTTCTCTATTTCCTGTGGTCCTTCAACTGGAGAAGCATTTTATTTTGATCACTCTTTCCCTAGAAGCTCAAATGGTGCCACAGCCTTATTTCATATGAACTGAGCTTTGAGGGGATTTACATACCTTTTTAAACTAGCCCTTAGCCCCACAACTTTTGGCATTTTCCTCTTTTCACAAGATAAAATACATTGTGCCTTAGACCAGACTAAGGTGTGCATGTCTTATCTTCGCTAGATCAACTATCAGCTCCTATAAGGCACAGACTACTCTTGTTCACCCTTGTAGCCCTCAAAGCACACACTATGTGACACAGACTAAGTGCAGTTGTGGGCTGACTGGCTAGAGAGCTGGTTGAATGGATGTGTAACTGGTTGGGTGAAGGTCTCAGAAAAATTTGGAGCTTACTTTTCCACCAAGAAACCATTTTCAGCCTCCATGTCTCCATTAATGATCACATAGCAGTGGGTCACCAGGGCCCCAAGGGGAAGAAAACATGAATCACCCTATTATCAAAGGAATGATGGAGGGCAGAAACATCTCTCCTTGTGCAAGGGTCAGAGCCATTAGGCTGAAGCATAAACACAATGGCCTTCACTATCCCCTTAGTCTATGGCTAATCTAAATTATTTTATGATGCAAGGCAATGGGGTTAAGCTGAAAGCTGTTCAACATGGACCCAGACTCAAGGAAATTTCTAAGAAATTATTTAGATATTGGCTTTTCTTGCTCAACAAACCAAAGGGAAAACTAGTCAAAGGTTTTTCTTGCTCAACCAGTTAGTTGCTCTTTGTTTGGTCTGTCTTAGTTTCTCTGGTTGAGGGTGAATGTCTAACTCCTTCCATAGAACCCTCCCAGATTAAAAGGAAGGAGGAAGCTTCTTTTTGGTTGGGATCACCATCTTCCAGTAATTTGCCAAAATGACTAACACAAAGAGAATCAGGAGAGGCACTTGCTATTATGTTCTCTAGGCCATTGAGAAAGCATGGAGTTGTCCTTTTGACTACATACATACGAATCTACAAGAAATGTGGCAGTGTAGACATCAGGGGAATTGGCACTGTTCAAAAAGGAATGCCCACAATGTTACTATGGCAAAACTGGAATAGTCTACAATGTCAACCAGTATGCAGAGGGCATTGTTCTGAATAAACAAGGTAAGGGCAAGAGAATTAATGTGTGTACTGAACATATTAAGCATGCTAAGAGCCAAGATAGCTTCCTGAAATGTGTGAAGGAAAATGATCAGAAAAAGAAGGAAGCCAAAGAGAAAAGTCCCTGGGTTTAATTGAACCATCAGCCTGCTCCACCCAGAAAAGCACACTTTGTGAGACCCAATGGAAGGGAGCCTGAGCTCCTGGAATACATTCCCTATGAATTTATGGCATGATAAGCATTAAAAAAAACCCAGGAGCTCTATATTGATTAAAAAAAAAAAAAAAGGAACAGTGCTTGAGATCTTGTGCCTGCCATATATTATCAGTTTAGCTCAAATAAACTCTTAGTAAAAAAGAAAAGAGGAAGGAGGGCCTCATAGGTCAACCTCTTCCTAAGGTGAAAGGAAGGTCTGTGCCCTCTTTTCCTTATGGGCCTTTAGATTCCAGTAGCAGGTGGGCAGGAGGGCTTCAGGAATCTGAAGAGCAACAGGCACTCTTATATCCTCTGAGCAGAATTGCAGAACCTGAGGGAGGTTTCCAAACTTATATTCAGCCTCTAACATTCAGTAATGTTAGGGAAGTTACCTCTCTGGGCCTCTGTTTTGTTTCCTGTAAAAGATCTGTTTTATTGGGATATTTGGAGCATGCAATGAAATTAATGGATCTGAAAGCACTTTGGGTGCCAGGTGGTGAGGCATTGGAGCCCATACCAGATTGCTGCCCACTCAGCATAGCAGAATCAGCAAGGCAACCCCATCTTCTAACCTCCAGTGGCCCCCAGTCAAGGGCACTTAGATTCCTGATGCCAGATCAGAGACATGATCTCTTATTAAACTTGTGTTCATAGATGCCTCTCTCTCCACCCTTACTCCTACCTGCAGCCATTCCTTCTAAATGGGCTTGGATGTTGGAGTCCTAGTGTCTGTACTAAAGAAAGCCCACTTCAAGACTGCAATGATAGTAGTGCCTATTATTACAAGCTACTGTGTACTGAGGCCCACTAAGTCCAGGGGCTAGGTAACCTAAATCTTGTAAGGTCCCTTATGGTTAGCTTTGCCACAGGTAACATCTCTATGAATTAGGCTTTGTTAATTCCAAATGAGTTTGGAACAGGGTCAAATCATTGGCTTTCCAAACTCCCATACCTTCAGAGTTAGAGAGACTTGAATTGAGGTGTTGTGACTTATTCAAACATAAGCTTGACATTTCCCCTGATGGGACAGTTAGCTGGGCCCAGGCTGGCTAGCTGGCCAGCATGGTGGGGGGTGGGAAGTACCACATGATACACTCAGATCCCTCTCACAGGAGACCAGGAGAACCTATGGGTCCCCAGTGTTACCTTGCTGTTCCCTTGGGCAGCTTGGGGACTCCTGGCAGGCTCTTCCAATTATCTGTGAATAATATTGGATGAGCAAAGCCTATTTTGGGAGTTAGGAGAATGGGGAACTAACAGCAGCTGTGTGACCCTGGGAAAATCTCTTGGTTTTCTATTTTGCCAAATGGATATGATCAGATCTATTTCACCTTTCTTACAATGGTGATTCAGAGAATGAAAGCAAAAAACATAGAAAATTTAGTAAATAACTTATATGAAACAATTATTGTGAAAAGGAGGAACCCTGGGCAAGATGAAAACATTAAAGTTTCTTTGGGAAGAAGGGATGACTTACTTTCTTAATATCCTCAGAAAAGTCTAGAATTTTATATCCACCCAGTGGAAAGAAAGACCAGTTGCCACCCTATCCTCCCCTTAGCCCAATTCCCTCCATCACACCTGCCCTTTATGGGTCCCTTTGAATGAATAAAACAGTTATTCAATCAACAAATGTTTATTGATCATCTACTATATGTCAAGCGCTCTTACAGATTGTCTATCTGTATGTCTTGAGGTTACATAGAGGTCTAAGGTATGGTCCCTACCCTCCAAAAGTTTATAATGTTCTTATAAAATCAGATATTCAGACATGAAAATATAACTATGCATCAAAATTGTGAACAATAAGCATTAAAGAAGTGATTTGTACATTGAGGGAGGAGTAGGAGGGGTATGGAGTGGTCAGAGGAGGCTCAGTGAAGGAGGTGGTGCTGAGCAAGTTGTTCAAGCATAAGGAAAACTTGGCAAAAGAGATAGGGCTTTCCAGTTTGGAAGAACAGCTTAAACATAGGCAAGGAAAACATGCAAGGCATGCTAGAGATAACTGGGGTTTGAGGAGGTGTACTGGAGTTTGTCACAAGTTGGTCATTCTTAGGCTGGTGAAAGAAAATGTCTTTGGTCTCTTATGACTACAACCCCATCCCCACCCCAGGGGAAATGGAGCATTTTCAGGCCTTAGATCTGGAACCATCTGCCTGGGGACCATTCTGTACTTTCCCACCTCACCTGAAATCCCAGGCAGCAGCTCAGCAATCACTCAGATCAGGGCCATAACACCTTGAGCCTGGTTATTCCATGCTGAAGCCCTTGGATGCCTTTTAGCAACTCTGGAATGTCTGGTGAAGGATGGTGGGGGGAATATGAAGGGGCACAAGAAGCCCACCTTGTACTGTGGTCTTTCAGAGGTTCTGTACTGTGTTCTGTGGGTAGACCCTGGGGGCCTGATTTCACCGTTAGGGCTAATTTTCTATTATGCTGGAAGACTCTCTGGCCCAAAAGAAACACCTGTCCATTAAGCTTCTTAGCTACCAAACTTATTATTCCTTCTTAGGCAGCATCATCAAGGAGTGTTATCTTTTGCAGTTCCCCACAGCTTCCACCCTGTCATCTCCTAGCCAAGGGCCATCTCTAGAAAAGCTAGTTTCCCAGTCCTAAGGAAACCATTGTGTAGGACTCTTAGCTTTGTTGTTTAGCAGGAGGCCATGTCAGGTGCCCCAGAAGGAGGCAAGAACTTTAGTGAAAGTTGGAGCTGCAGTTTCTGAGGCAGTTCCTCAGTGGAGTAAGTCTGCTGCTGAATGGAGCTTTCCACCATCTCTTCTTTCCTTGTGCTTCCCCCTCTACCTGTGGGCTGCATCTCTAACCCACAAGTATGAGGGGATTCTGAGAATTGCTCTAAGCAGTGGTTCTGGTATTTTTGATCTTTAGCTACCTTCTCTTCCTCTCACCCTGCATCCAGTTGCTCTCTGTCCCCTCAGTACAGTGGGATGGTTCTATTTCCATACATGCATGAATCTGTCTGGACATTGTGGAATCATAACAAGAGTGGGATGGAAGCTCCAGGGCCCATTAGTGGCCAATCAGTTTATTTGGAGGGAAGCCTGTAAAGGAGGTTAGAGCCATATTCATAAAAGCCTCCACTCCTCCTTCCGCCAACTCCGAACAATGAGCTGAAAGCCAACCTTGGCCAGAGGGAGGGTCTTTGATCACAGAAAGGGTCAGTCCATGGGATGTAATCAGTGGGTTTATGGATACATTGGAAGGTAAAGCAAAGGGCAGAGGGGAGCCTGTGGAATTTGGCTTAGAGTAGGGGGTTGGGTTTGGAGTTGAGGGTTGGGGAATTTCGGGTGTGGGGTGGGGAACCAAGGTGAAGGAAACAGAAAGGCTGGTTGGTATGCCTCTTGACAGTTCAACCTGGACACTGTCACACCAGCACCCATTTTTGCCTTCTCTTGATCCCGTGGCCAAAGTTAGTCTATCCTCAGTAATACCTTCTGACATGATCCAGTAGGAATGTCACTCATCTGTGGCCCTGGGGCAGGGGCTGTCCACTGGTTTTCACAGACCCAGCCACCACCACCCCCAGCTCGGACCCCTGGTTCTTCACACATACCCTGTCAGGCTGTAGGAGTTAAACTCATTCTTGGCTTTGGGTGGTTGACCAGGTCTTGGAGAGCTCCTAGTATCAAGGGGCTGGGCCTGGTAGGCATCAAAGTAATTGGAGCGATTTCCCTGGGGTGAGCAGGAAAAGCAGAGGATGACTCCAGCTATCAGGGAGAACAGAGAGGAAATAATGCCCAGGTAAAGAGCCTCTCCAATTTCAAATTTCATGCTGTCAGGCACCAGTGGAGAGTAGAAGTCCCTCAAGATCCCATGAAGATTCCAGGCAACAGGGATGAAACTCAGGAGACCTCCAAGGATGAAGAAGACTCCGCCCATTATCGCCACTTTGTCCTTGGCTCGAGAATTCTGGCAGAAGACTGTGCATCTCATGCCCACCACAGAGATAATGCAGGCCAATGAGGAGATTGCACTGGATGTCACCATCATGGCCTGTGCAGCCTGGATGTCAGGGGGCAGGCCTAGAAGGGTGCTGTAGATGTCACACTGAGTGATGCCTGTGCTGTGTGTGGCACACTCCATCCAGAGGCCTTTGCAGAAGCCGACTGCTGTCACAATGCTGGCACCAACATAAGAACTTATTCGCCAACTGGGAAGCAGCATGGCCACCAGGGTGCCCAACAGCCCCAGGAGACCCAAGATATAGCCTATAAGTTGGATGCCAAGAGAGGCCATGTCAGACCTCTCGGTAGAAGCGTCTTCAGGGCTTGCTCTTTTGTGTTCTAGTTGCAGCTCCTGTTCCTTGGATCCCAGCCTCTATTTCCTCATTTCAGAGTATCTCTGATACACTGACTTCTCTCCTCCTTATGAGTGTCTGTGGGTGGCCACAAGCAGACTCAAGAAGGCATCTAGAAGACCTAAAAAAAAATCCATAAACCAGATTAAATATTGACCAGAAGCTGATGAGAAACTAGAAAATGCTGGGTGCCTTTTGACCTTTGTTATCTTTAGAAATAACACATGAGAAAGGAAAAAAAAAAACACTTTGAAAGTGGAGCCAAAATGTCATCACCTCCTGCGTAGGCACATGCCTTAGACTGGCAGCCTGACAAAATTAGGGGCCAGACAGGTGGCTGCTTTTGAGAAGGTGGTGATGGCAGTGGCAGTTGTGGTAACTGTGTTAATTCTGCCTTAGGCTGTTGGCTGGTGAGGTTCTGTCTCCAAGGCTTTCTGTTTAACACATTGCCCAGCAACAGTGCTACAGGGCCCCTTAGTTGCAGACTGAGGCCAAACTCCAGGAGGCTGATCAAGAGGAACAGGTCCTAGGATATAGCCTTGGAATCTTCAAAGGTCTAGAAAGCAGTGGTTTAGCTCTGGGTTGCTGTCCTTGGTGAATATCTACTCTAGGGCAGACAACAAAGTCTTCTGTCTATACACTGAGAGTTCAGGCCCTCTATGGCCTGCCCAAATCCCCTTCCCAGGGCTAGTGTAAAGCGTCCTGTGTATGTAATACACTCAGATGTTTCCTTTCTGCTCTCCTAATAGATGGCTCCAACAGCCTTTGACTTCTTAGATGATGTGGAAGGACTCTGGAGCAAAGGTTGTCCTAGGGCCTAGATGGAGCCTTGAATCTCCCTTAGGGTGGACTGAGGAGAAGAAAGTTGAATTAGAGGGCTTTGTAAGGGGAAAACATCTAAGCAAATCCTTTAGAATTTCAGAGCTGTCCATGGTTTTTCAGTGTTCAAGGAGCCCTACTCTTACCAAGGTTTAAGACATTAAGGGTCAACGACACATCCTTCTTCCCATTTACTATAAGACCCTCCAGCCAACTAAGTTTTCAACCCACCATAATCTGGCTGCTTTAGCCATCCTCAAAATTTATTCTTACTCTACCCCTCTTTTAAGTGTGAGTTTTCCTCAAAAGTCCATTCTTTTTCTCAATCAACACTCTGTCCCTGGGCACACTTGTACACCCCCATGCACTTAATCTTAATCTCACACCCATCCACTGGCATTCCCCAATCTGTATTTCTAACATAGACTTTCCCCCTGAGCTACAAGACTGCCAAAACAATTAACTATTTAAAATGTTCATTTAGAACTCTCATAGGTACCTCAAATTCAATGTGTTTAAGAGAGAAATCTTCACCTCTCCCATCATACCCCTCCCCAAACAGTTCTTCCATGAGTTCTCTATGGACATTAAATGATATCTCTATCTATCCCCTTGTGCCAAACCAAACCTGGGAGTGATTCTTTACAATTCTCTCACAACTTATCCCTCTCTCTGTATTGTCACTGTCTCACCAATTCTACCTCTTAACTATACCTCAGATCCATGGTATCCATCTCTTCATCCCCACTGCTACTTCCCTAGTTCAGGATTTCTTCATCCTCTCTCCCCTGTACTACAGCAATGGCTTCCTAACAAGTTTTATTTTCAGTCTTGCCTCCTCCAATTCATTCTCCACATTGTTGCTAAGATGATCTTTCAACATATTAATCTAATCAAGTCAATACTCTACATAAATTATTCCAGTGACTCCCCACCATGTAAAGAATGAAGTCCAAACTTATTTGTATTGTACGACCTCTCAAGCTTCATCTCTTGTCATTCCCCTCCTCCAACTCTATGCTTTGGCTGAACTAATTTACTTTCAGTTCCTCAGTCAGATCGTGTTGTCTTTTGCTTACAAACCTGAGTACAGGCTGTTCCTTTTATGCAGAATGCCTGGCATTCTTCTCCCTCTGCTTAGCACCTTCTCATGCTTTCGGATTCAGATCAGATGTCTCTTACTTTAGCCAGGATCAAGTGTACCTCTTTTATGTTCTTATAATATCATGTATTTACTTATGTCCATCATAGTAATAAGAATAATAGTAACACTTCTGTAGTGTTTCCTGTGTGACCATTATAAGCACTTCACAAATATTAACTCATTTAATATCACAGTAATGCTTTGTGGTACTAAAATCCCTATTATATAGATGAGGGAACTGTTTAAATTTCTTGTTGAAATCATTCTTCCCCACCACACTGTGAGCTACTTGAAGCCAAGGACTGTATCTTACTTATCTTTGTATCTCAGGTACCTTAGAACATCCAGAGCGGTGACAGAGAGACAAAGAGAGAGAGATACAGAGAAAAAGAGAAAGAGAAACAAAGTTTCACCATTTTATGTGTTGTATATGCATTTGTCTCTTCAACCAAACTGTGAACAATTTGAGGAAGGAAACCATATATTAAACTTCTCTTGTGCCTCTGCAACACTGGACACATGGCTGACAGTTAATGGTATTCATCCATGATGGATATGACAATGCCAATGTTATGTACAGCACAGCAGAGCAGGGGCCAATAATTGAAAGGAGGTGGGAAGGGAAATCTGGTTTGAATCTCAGCTCTGTCATTTACCAGGTATGACCCTGTGCAAGACCTTTCCAGGACTTGGTTTGCTTATTGTTAAATGGGGCACAATTTCTGATCTTGACTGTGCATCCCAATGGGCCTTCTGTGCTGCCTGGAGTCCTTCTGCATCTACCTAGTAAGCATCTCCGGGTGACTACTTCAAATACTTATCACTCTTTTTGAGCCAGTCTCCCTTTACCCTTTGCAGCTATTACCCTATACAGAGCATTCTCTTTGCAGCCAATATTCTTAAGCCATTTAATATTGATGTCTCTACTTCTTCCCTCTCCCCCTCACTTCTCAACCTTCTGTAGTTTTACTTTTGCCATCAACCCTCCACCAAAAATATTCTCACTAAGATTACCAACAATTTTTTTATCCCAAAATCTAATGGTCATATCTCTATCATCTCATCTTGTCCCTCTCCTTCATAAAACTTTCACCCTTGTTTTCTGTAACACCACTTCCAGATTTCCCTGCCCCTCAAAATGATTTTCCTAGGTCTCCTTTATAAGTTCTTCTGCCCATTTTATAAATCGGACTATTCTACCCAGAGTTTCATTGAGACTTCTAAACTTTTTATTCTTCACATTGTCCATGGGTGATCTTATCCAGTCTGTTTCTGCTGCAATGACTTCTAAGTCTAGACCCCTAGCACGGATCTCACTTGTAAACTGAAGATTTGCGTATCAATATGCATTTGGAATGGAATGACCCTGTCTGAATGTTTTAATGGCATCTCAAACTCAACACTTGCAAAGCTGAAATCATCTGCTCTTTTCTCTCTCTCTACCTCTAAACCCTCTGTTTCAATGGTATCATCAATCATTCAACCCAAGCCAACCATCTTTGATTCCTCACCTCTTTTTGACATAGTCATTTATGAAGTCCTATCGGATCTACTGTCAAAATACATCCTGAATAAATCCACTTTTTCCCCCATCTCCGTTGCCTAAACTTTAGTTCAAATGATGCGACTATTATCTCTTGTCTATTTGGAAATCTCATAGGCACCTCAAATTGGTATTTTCTACTTCTGCCCTGATTCTGAAATCAATTATTCATCCAGTAGTCAAGGATCTTTCTAAAAGGAAGTTAAGTGCCGCCCCACCTCTTCGCTATGCTTAAAAATGCTTCAGAATCTCTTACTTGCTTTCAGGATAAAGTTCAAATTCTCTAGCCCAAGAAGTAGGAAAACATTTTGTTGTCTGACTCCTGCTTTTCCTCCCAGGTTTTACAGGTTTAAACCTCTCTCTCTCTCTCTCTCTCTCTCTCATGCTTCAGCCATACCTGAATACATGTATTTCTCTGAATTTGCCTTTCTCTTGGTCTCCAAGCCCTTAAGCATCCACCATTTGCTTGACTAATTGCTAGCCATCCTTCAAGATTCCTCTGTTTGAGGAGGTTAAATACTTTTCCTTTGTACTTCCTATCTATATCTGGGCTTTGACTGAATATTGGTGAGCTACCTTGCATTTTGGGCAGGAAAGATCTCCCACCTCCCAGAATAATAGTTCCTGCTTCTGCCCTTATGGGGTAGTGGTCAAGGAGCCCAGCTTGAGTTTCCTATGGAATTCAACAGTATCCCCCAAAAGAGATCTTCTCCCCAGACCCAGTCTTAACTCAGTTGAAGTAAGTATGAAAGTTTGTCACAGGAAGGAAGGAAGAGTCAAAAATATCACAGAGGTTTGGAATCTCTAGAGAGTCTGACTTAGCATAGCCGAGCAGGAGGAAGAACAAGTTGTTGAAATTTAGTCAATTGAGAGAAATGGCCCAATGCGGGTCAGCTTTCAGCTATGGCCAGGAAGGCAGGGGTAGACAAAATTGCAAGTGGTTGGGTAGTGGTCCTGGCTAGATGCTATTTTTGTTTGTGAGATGGGCAGTAGAGGGTTTAGAGAAAGAGTACTTGCCTGAGAATCGAACAACCTTAGAAATCCCTATCATTGTGAACTGGTTTGAAGATTTTCTACTTTGTGTATTTTATTTAATCTTTATTGTATTTTTTCATTACCCTTTAGTCTCCTTATACCCCTTCCCCCCAGTAATCACCACAGTGTTGTCCATATCCACAAATCCTTTTACTTTTTCGCTCAACTCCTCTACCCCTTAACCTCCCCAACCCTGCCACTAGCTATCATCTTGCTCTCCACCTATGAATCTGTCAAAGAATGAAGCTGAGACTAATCGACTTCAAGATAGGTAGTATAATGTGGCAGGGAAGGATCCCAAAGGGCTTTGAAGTCAGATAAGAATTTGGTTTTCCTTCTGCACTCTCTAGCTGTGTGGACTTGGGAGACTCACTTCAATTTTTTACACTTTAGTTTCCTCATCTGTAAAATGGGAATGACACCTGCCTCGCAGTGTGGCCATGGCAGATAGTAAGTCTTCAACAATGCTTAACTGGATTCTAAGCATATTGATGACCTAAACAATAGGGTAAGAATCACACCAAAATGTGTGTCTCAGTTCTTCCTAGAACCTGTTCAGGAAGTCTCCTAACCTCTCTAGGCCCTAGGTTGCCCATCTCCAAGATTTTGAGTCTCAAATAAGGTAACGGGGACAGGAAGCCACTTTGATAAATATAGAAGACTGAACAGCTGTTAGTAGAAGCAGGCAGCTCTAAAAGAAACTCCTCTCCCCGCTGGAAGACAAGCCCTGACTACTTTGGTGTAACAGAGAACTCTAAGCCTTGCCAGCCAAATTTGTTTCCTGGGCATAGAACCCACACACTCTATGGGCCAAAGCCTGGGCCAGAAGGCTTCATCTAGCAGTTTCTGAATTAACCACTTCTTTCTTGGATAGTTGCTTCACTAGTCCTCCCATATCTTACCCAAGTTTTCTGAATGGTACACATTCTTTGGGAGTATCCTCATAAAACTGAGTGGGACAGAATAGGTGGGGTTCTCACACTTAAGGAAAGACCTTATGTGACATTTGGGGGGTGATGGAAGCCACTACAACCCTCTTCTTCCAGTCAGCTTCATATTTCTATCCCTCGATCTTATAGCACATCTACAAGAATCTGAGACACTTTCTCTCCTCTGTGCCTCACACCTCCAAGATGCTGAGGGTTCTAGTAAGTGATAAAGTCATTCCTTTAAAGCCCTGATTTCTGAAAAGTTTGTCCTTGGAGCAGTTCACCTTTCCTTCGGTATCAATTGATTAATGACAGCTCAGTGAACTGCAACAGGATTGAGAGATTTTCTAAATGCTTTAAAAATAAGTTTGCTTTTTTCCTTTTTTATTCTTTTTTTTTTTAATTTAATTGTTGTTGTATTACATCCATCCCATTTCCCCTCCCCTCTCTCTTTGTCTCTGTTTTTATGCCAGTACCATGCTGTTTTGATTATTATGGCCTCATAATATAGTTTCATATCAGGTAGTGTGATTCCTCCAAATTTGATCTTCTTTCTCAGGATCACTGTTGCTATGTGGAGCCTTTTGTAATTCCATACAGATTTTAAAAAATATTTGTTCTAGTTCTATGAAATACATCATTGGAATCTTGATAGGAATTGCATTGAATCCATAGATTGTTTTGGATAGTATGGGCATTTTAATGATGTTAATACTTCCTATCCATGAACATGGTATGTGCTTCCACTTATTTGTATATTCTTCAGTTTGTTTCTTCGTTGTTTTATAATTTTCCATGCACAGGACTTTACATCCTTGGTTAGGGCTTTTCCTAGGTATTTTATTCTTTTTTAAGCTATTGTAAATGGGATTGTTTTCTTAATTTCCCTTTCTGTTAGTTTGTTATTGGCATATAAAATGAAATTGATTTCTGGATGTTAATTTTGTATCCTTCTACTTTGCTGAATTCATTTATCAGTTCTAGTAGTTTCTTGGTGGAATCTTTGGGGTTTTCCAGAAAGTTGTCCATTTCACCCAGGTTGTCGAATTTCTTGTCATATAGTTGTTTACAGTAATTTCTTACAATCCTTTTATTTCTGTGGTATCTGTTGTGATTACTCCTCTGTCATTTCTGATTTTGTTTATTTGGGTTCTCTCTCCTTTATTCTTGATGAGTCTAGTTAATGGCTTGTCAATTTTTTTTATCTTTTTGAAGAACCAGCTCCTGGATTTATTGATCCATTGAATTGTGCTTTTAGTCTCTATGTCATTTAATTCTGTTCTGATCTTAATAATTTCCTTCCTTCTGCTTGCTCTGGGCTTCATTGTTGCTCTTTTAGTTCTTGTAGCTTTATGGTTAGGTTGTTTGTATGATTTTCTTCTAACCTTTATAGATAGGCCTGTATTGCTATGAATTTCCCTCTGAGGACTGCCTTTGCTGTGCCCCATAGGTTTTGGAGTGTTGTGTATTCATTTTCATTTGTTTCCAGAAACTTTTTGATTTCTTCTTTGATCTCATTGTTAACCCATTCATTATTTAATAACATGTTATTCAGTCTCCATGAATTATAATGTTTTTGGGTTTTTTCCTTGAGGTTGATTTCTACTTTCATTGTGATCTGAGAAGGTGTTTGGTATGATTTCAATTTTCTTGAATTTGTGGAGGTTTGTCTTGTGTCCCACCAGGTGGTCTATCTTTGAGAATGCTCCATGTGAATTTGAAAAGAATGTATTTAGCTTCTTTGGGGTGAAAAGTTCTGTATATGTCAGTTAAGTCCATTTCATCTGGGGTGTTGTTTAAAGCTACAATGTCCTGGGTGTTTATTTGCTTGAAAGATCTGTCCATTGTTGATAATGAGGTGTTAAAATCCCCTACTATTAGTATGTTGTTGTCTATATCCTCCATGAAGTCCTCCAAGATTTTTTTTATGTATTTGGGAGCTACTATGTTGGGTACATATATGTTTACAAGGGTTCTTGATGGATTATTTCCTTAAGTATTATGAAATGTCTTTCTTTGTCTCTTTTTATTACCTTCATTGTAAAATCTGTTTTGTCTGATATAGTATTGCTACCCCAGCCTTTTTTTCATGTCCATTTGCTTGAAATATATTTTTCCATCCCTTCATTTTCAGTCTATATCAATCTTTTGTTCTGAGATGGTTCTCCTGAAGACAGCGTATATGTGGGTCATGTTTTCTCACCTATTCAACTACTTTGTGTCTTTTTATTGGTGCATTTAAACCATTTAAAATTAAGGTTATTATTGACAGGTACTCCACTGACATTTTCCCCTTTGTTCCTATGTTCCCATCAGGGAGAGACAAATACCATGTGATTTCACTCATATGTGGAATCTAATGAACCAACTGAATTAATAAGCAAAATGGGGACAGACTCATAGATGAAGAACAGGGTGAGAGCTGGTAGGAGTGGGAGGTGAGTGAGTGGAGGGATTGAGCAAAATGGAAAAGAACTCATGAACATGGACAGCAGCATGATGATTGCTGCAGGAATGGGGGTAAAAGGAGGCTAAATGGTAATGGAAAAATACAATAAAGATAAATCAAAATAAATAAATAAAATAAGTTTAATGACCCCCACCTCCCCAATACAGAAGCCAGGGCTATGAGAGAGAGTGTCTGTAGAAATAATAAATGCTCCAGGGGGCCCACCCACCTAGCAGACTTTCAGGCAAGATGGAGACATAGGCAGACATGCTGCATCTCCCTTCACAACTAAGAAGGAATACAACTACCTCAAAACTGGAGACAACCAGAAGTTCCAGAAAACCAAGCTACATGGAAGTCCAACAAACAAAGATATAAAGAAGAAATACTCATCCAGACAGGTAGGAGGGGCAGACCTGGGGCAGACAAGATGTGGTGTGGTGGTGGCAGCTAAATTGGCTGTGGCTGGCCAGCAGAAAGGGCAGTCATGCATTTAAAAAAAGTAGGGAGGAATATCTGGGGAGTGGTCCCAGCATCAGACCAGACTGTGCAGCTCATGGTTCCAGTGCCAGAGAAAATAAAGCCTCACTGCTTCTGACTGTGAAAACCAGTGGGGATTTGGGAGGAGGAAGAAACTGCCAGTCTCTCAGCAGAGTTCATTTGTTTAAAGGCCCCCACGGTCCTAGAATGTCCACAGACCACCCCAATCTGGGAACCACAGCCAGGGCAACAGCTAGAGAGGCACCAGTCCCATATAGGAAGTGAGAAAAGTGCCTGACAAAGGGGAGAGTGCTAAGCAAGCAGCATTGTTCCCTCTCAGACCCCTCCCCCCACTACAGCACCACAGCGTGGTGAAACAGGTCACCCCATACTGACCTATCCCCGAGATTTCGCTCCTTATAACATAACAGGTGTGACAGCTCTACCTAATGCATGCAGGCAAACAGAGGAGGCTATCAATTTGAGGAGAGAGAGTATGACCCCAAAAAGGAAACAGATCAGGGTTCCAGTGGGAGAACTAAGCGACAAGGAGATAGCCAGCTTAACAGAAGCAGAGTTCAAAACACTCTTGAAGCCCTGGCTGGTGGCACAGTGGATAAGGCGCTAGCTTGCAAACCCAAAGTTCGCTGGTTCGATTCCCAGCCAGGGCAACATAACCAGGTTGCAAGCCAGGTCTCTAGCCAGGTCTGTAGCTGTAGGCAGATGAAAGGCAACCACACATTGATGTCTCTCTCCCTCTCTGCCTGTCTCCCTTCCCCTCTCTCTAAAAATAATAAATACAATCTTAAAAAAACACTCTTGATTAAGTGCTCATAGACTTGACAGATATGCTTAAATACGACAAATGCAGAAAAGAAGAAGTGAAGGCTAGGTTATGTGAAATGAAGAAAAATCCACATGAAACCAAGGGTGAAGGGAAGGAAACAGGGGTTCAAATCAATGATTTTGAAAACAAGGAAGAAATAAACAATCAACCAGTACAGAAAGAAGAGACAAGAATTGGAAAAAAAAAAAAATTAGTGCCCTGGCTGCTGGCTCAGTGAATTGACACTGGCCTGTGAACCCAAAGGTCACTGGTTCGATACCCAATCAGGGCACATAACTAGGTTGCAAGCCAGGTCTCCAGCCAGGTCTGCAGCTGGAGGCAGGTGAAAGGCAACCATACATTGATGTTTCTCTCCCTTTCTTCCTCCCTCCCTGCCCCTCTCTCTAAAAATAAGGAATAAAAAAAATCTTTTAAAAAATGAAAGAAATTAGGGGAGTCATAGGAACCTCTAAGACAACTTTAAATGTGCCAACATCTGAACCATAGGGGACCAGAAGGAGAAGAGGAAAAACAAGAAATTGAAAACTTATGTGAAAAAAACAATAAAGAAAAACTTCCTTAATTTGACAAAGGAAATAGACTTATAAGTCCAGTAAGCACAGAAAGTCCCAAACAAGCTAGACCCAAGGAGGGCCACACCAAGGCACAGCAAAATTAAAATGCCAAAGGTTAAAGATAAAGAGAGAATCTTAAAAGCAGCAAGATAAAAGAAGAGAGTTATCTACAAAGGGGTTCCTATAAGATTATCCGCTGATTTCTCAAAAGAAACTTTACAGGCAAAAAGGGCCTGGCAAGAAGTATTCAAAGTGATGAAAAGCAAGACCTACAACCAAGATTACTATATCCAGCAAAGCTATCATTCAGAATGGAAGACCAAATAAAGTGCTTCTGAGACAAGGTAAAGCTAAGGGAGTTCATCATCATCAAGCCATTATTATATGAAATGTAAAGGGACTTACTTAAGAAAAAGAAGATCACAGAAATTGTGTATTGCAGAACTCACTTTCGTGAAAGTTGTCCTAGAAACAGTGCCAAACCCATAGTATAAAATGAGTTTGGTTTTTGGTCCTCCAATAATACAACTTGATTTTATATTAAGCTACTGGAAATACAACTTATTCTTTTTGGAGTTTTCCATCTTAAATAGTATATTGACTTTTTTTTTTTTTTTTTTTTTTTGGTTGGGTACAGGTCTTGCTTCTTTCAATACCCTCTGTTTTTCCTCTACATGTGTTTTACAAGATGAAGCCTTCAGAAATAATGGCACTTGCAGTGCTCAGCTGGTCCCAAAGTAGAAATTACTATGTCTACTAAGTTGAGGTAAAAAAAAAAACCCTTAGGATTTAAATAATTTTGTAGCATTCCAGAGTAAAATAAGTATTAATGAAGAAGAAAAAAACTGCTAAATTTGCTACAATATATCTAAAATACTATCATTTAACATGTAATAATTATATGAGCTATTGCCATATTTTAAATTTTTTCTATTAACTATTCAAAATCCAGTATGTACTTTAAATATGTGTAAATATATATGTGCGTAAATGTATTTTTGCATGTGTTTGATAATATTGCAATTCATATTACTTAAAAGAATAATTCTTTAAACAAATGAATTAATGCAGGCATTTTGAAATAATGAAAAGAAAACTTTGTATTAATATAATTTGAGAAGTTGACAGAAGGCAGCAATTAAATGGTGAATTGTCTGGATGTGAAAGAGTAAAAAAAGTACACATAGGTGATTACAGAATAGACAGGGGGATGTTAAGAAGAATAAAGGAAATGGAGAAGCCAAAGAACTTATATGCATGACACATGGACATGAACTAAGGGGAGCATTGCCAGAGGAAATGGGGTACTGGGTGGAGGGGGGCAAAGAGGGGGATTGAGACAACCATAATAGAAAAATAAATAAAATATATTTAAGGAAAAAAGAAAAAGGGGATCAAAATTATGAACATTAAAAAGACAACAAACTCACAACTATCAATCCCAGAATTAAAAAAATAAAAACAGCCCTGGCTGGTAGCACAGTGGATATGGTGCTGGCCTGCAAACCCAAAAGTCTTTGGTTCGATTCCCCAGCCAGGGCACATAACCAGGTTGCAAGCCAAGTCTCCAGCCAGGTCCGTAGCTGGAGGCAGGTGAAAAGCAGCCGTACATTGATGTTTCTCTCCCTTTCTGCCTCTCTCTGGAAATAATAAATAAAATCTTGAATAAATAAAAATAAAAATAAGCAGACAACTAGAAAGGGAACAGAATCATATGTAGGGGGAACGTTTGGAGGTATGTCAGCTGGGAGGAGAAAGGGGAAAAAGGGGGAAAAGGTACAGGGATTAAGAAGCATAGTTGGTGGGTAGAGTAGACAGGGAGATGTTAAGAATAGTATAGGAGAAGGTAAAGTCAAAGAACTCACATGCATGACCCATTGACATAAATTAAGCCTGGTGGGATTGCTGGAGGGAGGGGCGTGCTGGAAGGAGGAGAGCAAATGGAAAAGAAATTGGGACAAATGTAATAGTCTAATCAATAAAAATTACATTAAAATTATTTTTTAAATTATAACAAACTCACAACTATCAAAAACAGCACCTAAAAAAATAAAAACAAAATCAAACTAAGCAAACAACCAGAATAGGAATAGAATCATAGGTATGGGGACCATTTGGAAAGTTATCAGATGGTAGGGAGAGAAATGGGTAAATGGTGCAGGGATTAAAAATTATAATTGGTAGGGTCAAAATAGACAGGGGAAAGTTAATAGTATAGGAAAGGGTGAAGCCAAAGAGCTTATATGCACAACTCATAGACATGGACTAAAAGGTGTGGGATTGTTGGAGGGAAAGGGGATCTTGGGTGGAGGGGAGCAAATGGAAAATAAATTGGGACAACTGTAACAGCATTATTCATAAAATATCCTTTAAAAATAGTTTACTTTTTTCCTGATCATCAAAGTAAAGCACTCTCATTTTAGAAACCTAGAACATTCTGCAAGGAAGAATTTAGAGAACTGATATCACCTACAATCTCCCAGCTAAAATGCCGTTAATGTTTTGGTTCAAACTCTTTTCAAAGAGGACACTTAAAGGAATTAATGTCTTCATCCAAAGAAGGAATTTCTTTTGTTTTATTGAGATATAATTGACATACAACGTTGTATTAGTTTCAGGTGTAGGACATAATGATTTGATATATGTATACATTGCAAAATAATCACCACAGTAAATTTAGTTAAGACCCATCAATCACCACACAGTTACCTTTTCCCCCTCTTTTTTCTTGTGATAAGAAATTTTAAGATCCACTATCTTGGTAACTTGCAAAAGTACAATACAGTATTGTCATCTGTAGTCACCATTGCTGTACATTACATTCCAGGATTTATTTAAGTTATAACAGAAAGTTTGTACCTTTTGACCACCTTCATTTATTTCACCCACCCACTCCCACCCTACTCCTGCCTCTGGCAACCAGAAGTCCATTTTCTGTATCTGTGAGTTCATTTTTTATTTTTAGATTTCACATATAAGTGAGATCATACAGTATTTGTTCTCACTTGGCATAATGTGCTTAAGTTCTATCCATGCTGTCACAAATGGTAGGATTCCTTTAAAGAAGGAATTGCTAATGACAGACTTGCAGACCAGTGGAGGATAGTTATTTAAGGATTTTAAGGGGAGTCTTTATGACTTCATTCAAATTCCACCTTCTGCTAACTCTGAACCTGCTCCAGGCTATGGGGGAGTACCGTTTCTAATCCTCCTTAGCCAGCCCCCAAGTTACATAGAGGGGTAAACTATAGCTCCTTTCCTCCCATCTTTTTATCTCAGTCCTTTTGCCCTCAAAAACACCATCCAGAAATTATCTGATTTGGAGAGTGCTTCTTACAGCCTGAAAGCTTTGTGGTAACTTTGAGGAAACAAACACTACCGATCCATGCACTACTTGAATTTACTCTCTTGTGCTCTTCCCTCAGTGCAAGGTGGTCCAGTGTGACTGCACCATGGGCCAACTTAACAACAACTAGGAAGCAAGAGACCACCTAAGTGAGCTCAAAGGCAGCAACAAAACTGTAATTGAGACACTTACGAAGCAATTCTTTTGTAGAGCCTAGGAGGAGACGTATGACCCTGGAGAGAATCCTGAAGGGATCCTGAAGGAAGTGAGCAAGGTGCAAGGGGTCCCAGGCTGAGGTGATAAAGAATTTCTAATTGTTAGTAACAGCTTTGGAAAATCCATCTGCCAATCTCCGCCTTGGGTCAGAGACTTATTACAGATCAGAATTAAACCCCTGGAGGCTATGGAAGATTGAGGTACTTAAAAAAAAAAAAATTAGTGAGTTTTGTATTTTTCCTGTTAAAAACTCCAGCTGAGCTTTTGTGTGGTGACCTCTCAAGCCCAGTAGAAGCTTTGGGGGGAGAATAGTTTGGCCCAAGGAGGAATTCAGAACATTTCAGCTTGGGAATAGGGAGAGGAGGGGGTTCTCTTATGCCCATTTGGAGTTCCTGGCTAGTGGCCTTACAGCTCAGCAGGAAAAAACCCTCATAACACAGCTCAGTGAGCTAATACCCAAGCAACCCTGTGCTGCCTATGGCTTGCAGACTCTTCCACTCAGATCTGTTGTTCCACAAGGCCCCAGCTCTACTGCACTTCTAAGGTTGATCCCAAGGTACAAGGGCAAACATGTTTACTGCAGGTGGGTTCAAAGAACAGGTCCATACAAGGTGGGACAGAGGTGGCTATGAAAACCATGGGCCTCCCCTTTGTACCATACATAGGAGTGCCATTCTCTATATTATTTCAGTCTCCCACGAGGTCTCTGGAGTGAGTTGCAGAGATTGGGTTTCCTCTACAATTGGGAAAAAAAGCACTTTCCTGGTTTTTCTGGTTAAACAAAATACTAGATACTATTATAAAGAATTCAGAAAATAAAGTCTGAAGAAGAAAATAGAGATCATGATAAATCATGAGCAATAGGAATGTTAATCATTGTTAACATTTTGATGTACTGTTAAAGACATGAATAGAAAAATTTTTTACAAACTTGAATCATACCCTATAATTTTATAAACTATCATTTCTAAATAATGTAATGCTATTATATTGACATGGCCCATTGATATTTTCCTATTTCCATGTCAATTAAAAAAGAGATCCCGATCATTCTCTTAAGACTGCATTGCATTCTATTATATAGAAATATAATTTATTTATTTAACTGTTGACTATTAGACATTTTTGTTATTTCCATTTTCACTATTATAACCTAGAATCTTTGCACATAATACTGACAACTTTCTAGGAATAGGATAGCTGGGACAAAGAGGATGCATGTTTTAAAGGCAAAATAAAATATTACAAAAATAGGGCCACTATTACTATTTCTAAGTAAGAAAACATAGACCCCATGAGATGAAATGAATGAGTTACCCAGCATCCCTAGTTGGGCAGTAATAGTTAGACCTAGAATGTAGGTCTCTCGATATCTGGTTCAGTAAACTTTCCAAAGTGCCACATTGACTCCCTTCCAAGTGTTCTTATGTAAAAATGATAAGACTAGTGACCACTATTCACTGGATACTTTCTAGGTGTCAGGCACTGTGCTGGGGGTTTTCTATATATTGTCTCACTGAGCTGCTGCAAAGACAGGACTGGGCACCAAACCTGGCCAACTCTGGAGCTTAGCTCTTAATCGCTATTCTCTACTCTGTTTTTGAAGTAATATCAAAACAATCAGTCAGATTTGTTGCCTAGTGTGAATTCAGTGAAGCAAATCAGAATTTGTTGTCCTTCCCAAGGTGGCCTATAACTGTTTTGCAGTTGGAAATAGGGTACTGACCCCTGGCAGTACTCCAAGGGTGCTACTGCTTGGTAGGCTGGGTCAAGCTAAAAGGGAAGCCATTTCTGAACTCAGGTCTGGGAATTCTTTGGGTATAAAATCAAGCAAGGGGTGGGAGGAATAGCGTGTTAATTCTCTAACCAACTGTAAGACCTGGGGCAAGTCTTCATATCCCCTCTCTCCAGGCTTCACCCAGCTGATTTCTCAAGGTTGGGTTAATGAATATGAAAGCATTTTGACAAATAAAAAAATGCTGGTTGAGTGCAAAATAGAATCTGTAGCAGAGGGACACCTTATCAGTTTATATTGACACTGTGCAATTGAAAATAAAAGAAGGCAGAAGCTTAGGAGCAGGTGCCAGGGCGGATGAGGGTACTGTGTTGGCAGGATGCGGTTACCAGACTGGCAATTATTCAAGGCTAGGTTAAAACATTCTGTTTCCTATGGATTGGCACAGTCAGATCCTGGTGGAGCCATGCCAAAGACTCCTCAGTGTTCATCCTGGGACGCTCTTTAGTAATCTGCTGGGAACCCTGCTGAGATCCACAGAACCTAGATAGGTAAGGAAATAGAAAGGTGTCTGAAAGGAGAAAATATCTGTTGAAGGAGAGGAGTGAGAAGTTTAAAAATAAAGGGAAGAAAATGAGAGTCTGAGTAGAGATAGGCTAAGAAAGAAGCAGGAGAGGAGGTAGAAGAGGACTCTTTAGGAAGACAATCTAAGAGAAGTCTGCATAAAGCAAGGACTTATGGGAGGAGGAAAAATTGCTGTGAAAAGAGTCTAGAAAGAGAAATAAGAGAGTCTGTGGACAAAGAAACAAGAGTGAAAGGGCTATGGGAGAAGGAATTTGGGTCTAAGACAGAGAGAGGATTAGGGACATTCCATCCCCACCATTCCACCAAATCAAGTTCTTGTCAAGGTTGAAAAAGACCCCATGTCACCAAATCTAATGGCCACTTTTCAGTCATTAACTTTCTTGACCTCTATTGCAGCATTTAATGCTCTTGATAACTTTGCCCTTATTGAAATGTTTTCTTCTCTTGGCCTCTGTGATACAACTCTCCCCTCATAGTCTTCCTATCTCTCCAGCTACTTCTTCATTGACTTCTCCTCCTCTGCCAGACCCTTAAATCTAGGTGTTTCTCAGGAACCAGACCTAGGTCTTCTCCCCTTCTTACTCTGAAAGTCTCATTTATCTTTCATGATTTCAATGATCTTGTATTCTCTAATGACTTCCAACTCATCACTTTCTGCCCAACTTCTCTGAAATTTAGACCCTGACATCTCCATGTGGATAGCTCAAAGCATCTCATACTCAACATGTCTAAAATTATATCCCTGGTTCCCTTGGGACTAAAACCAATCCCCCATTTGTGAAAACCAGTTGTTAGAGCCAGAAATTTCTCAGGTTTTATTTCACTCTTCTCTGACCCTCAACACCCCATCTCATTTTATCCATGTAATGGTTTCCCATGTAAACATGATACCTCCGTTATCATCTCTTAAAATTTGTGATCTTAGGACCACTTTATGCTTTAAAAATTTTTAAAGGTGAGGAAACAGACAAAGAAAGGCTAAGTAACTTGCCCAAGGTTGCCCAGCTGAAAAGTGACCTTGTCAGGATTCAGACCCTTGGAATTCTGAACCCTTCTCCTACACCTTCCTGTCACTATTAGTGAGAATATTGACTTAGCTGATGATCACATGTGCAAAGAGGTGTAGTTGGGCAAGCACACACATTTCACAGTTCTGGCCACATTGTGTTTAACATAGAAACAAGGCATCCTAGGCAGGATATTCATGGGTGGTGAAATGACTTGTTCAAGGTTGGAGTTCTCAAAAATATGTTAGCATTTCTTATTTGTAGATTTAAAAAATCTTGTCCTTCCAATTGGGGATAAAATTCCATCAGAAGTACAAATGTAAAACACTTCAGGTTCTAGAAAGCTATGAAAGTGGCTTGTGGCAACAAAAGTAGTTTTCTATGGCAGAATATTTAGGGGTTTCTATATTTCCTTTGCTCATTTTCATTTTGCGTTCAAGGAATTAAAAGTGATATACCGAGAAAAAAATATTTAAGAAACATTCCGAGATTCGGGAAGATGGAGACAGGAGAGAGCAGTGTTGATGGTATTCTCGAGTACCAAAGCAGCTAGAGGACAAGATAGGGAGCATGAGACATCTTCAGGACCCTAGGAATTGGAACGGGCAGCATCTGGACACAGGGGAGCACAGCACAGAGGCAGAGGAGGCCAGCAGGACAGTAGGTGAGGCGTTCCCGACTGGCCGGCCAGCCGGCGGGCTGAGGTTTGCTCTGGGCAGTGTAGGCTCTGCCCAGGGGGGCGAGTTTGACTGGAGAAAGCTCCAGACTCCCTGGCAACTGGAAGTCTCAACAGTGAAATGCGGGTGGTGAGGGCAAACACCATAGGGAATACGGAATTAAACTCTTGCAGGGGAGGGACTGTGTGAGAGACTCACCCCGGCAACAGGGAGAGGAGGCTCCGCGCAGGGCTAGAGGCGGAAGAGAAGAGTCCTGCCAGAAGCCAGAGCGGGGGAGCAGGAAGTGCACCGGCTGGGGCAGCGAGAGGGCCGAAAATGGTGCTGCTGGGCCACCGGGGAAACAGCAGCTAGAAGCCCCTGTGAGGGGGGAGGCCAAGCCCTGCACAACCACACAGGCCCCCAGGCTCCTCAGAAACTCCAAACAGCAAGCTGGCGAGCCAGAAACTAGTAGCGGGGGCAACTGAACCGCCATTGCCAGAAACAAAGGCCGCACCGCCCACCCCTGGGAGGGGCTCATCACAGAGGCCATGGAAAGGACTTCTCAGAGAGCTGGTTGGCTTGGAGGAGTAGGCGGAACCTGGACAGTGTTGAAGGACGGGGGGTAGCCTACTCACGGAAATGCGGGGGCGGGGCCAGTCCTCACAGGGACCAGCAAAATTGCGGGCTGCCTTGCAGGAGTTGTGGGTGCTCCTCCCGGGCGGGAAACTCCGCCAGGAGTGGGAGGGGGCACCCTGCGGGCTCCAGAATACCAGCAGCCCTAAAACCCAGCCAGACTGCTGAAGGCCCAGCCTACCTGGGCGCTGACACTCAGAATCAGCCCTGACTGTGACAATCAGAGACCCTGCCACGCGCCAAGACCGGCTAGAATATAGACTATAGACTGTAAACTCCTGACCAAGAAAAAGAGGCAGCCTCAGGAAAGGGACTGCTGCCAATCTCAAGCACCTGAGTTATACCGAGAGCAATATGAACTATTAATCCCCAACATATCCTTTGCAAAAGTTACTTCTCACATGTTCTTAATCCCCCCCATACCTCAATCCACCTAAATATCCAAGACCCTCCCCTACTCTTGAATTAAAGTCTATTCACTCTGTGGCTATAACGCATTCCCAGTCCTCAATCTAAGTACTCCTCCCTTCCCCAGCCTTTCTAAACCCTTTCTTTATTCTTTTCTTCCTTCCTCTTATTTTTTTTTTAATGTTTCTTTTCCTTTTCTTCCTGGTAAAGCCCACAGGTTCTGGCTCCACCTGGACCAATCAGAAATCATGAAGGGTGAACAGACAGCTAAAACCTTTCTTTATTAATATTCATTTCTCTTTGTCTTGTGACTTTCTCCCCCACCCCCTTTTTTCTTTCTTTCTTTCTCCTTTCTTTTCTCCCTGATAAAACCCACTGGTCCTGCCTCCACATGAACCAAACAGAGACCATAAAGGGTGAACAGACACCTAAACCTTTTCTTTATTAATATTGATTTCTCTTTCTCTTGTGACATTCTCCTTTTCTTTTTTCTTTCTTTTTTTCCCCTCTGCTAAAAGCCCTCAGGTCCAGGCTCCATCTGGACCAGTCAGGGATTATTAAGGGTGAACAGCCATCTAAACCCTTTCTTCTTATTATTATTGTTTTTATTTCTTTTTTCCTTTTCATTTTTTTTTTTTTTTGGTTTGGTTTGGTTTTTTGTTTTTGGTTTTGTTTTGTTTTGTTTTGTTTGTTTGTTTTTTGTTTTTGTTTATGTTTTTGTTTCTACTAAAAGCCCACAGGCCCAGAATACAACCAGATAGCCCAAATAAAGGACACACCAAGAACATCAAGTGGAGAAAAGCTGAGAGACGGCAACACTGAACTCCACAAATCTCCTATCACAGAAGGGTGCTCAACTAAGGCAAGGAAGCAAACCAGGTTAACCCAAGGAAAGAACAAAAATAAATAAATAAATAAATAAAGAGCAAGCAAGAACAGACATGCAAAATGGGAAATAAAGAATCAGTCCATCTCCAAAAGGAAAGGAAGAATCCCCAGAAATAACACAAAATGAAACAGAGGCACCTGGAATATCAGATAAGGAATTCAAAAGAATGATGATAGAGAAGCTCAATGAGCTCAGCCACATCAAAGAAAACTGTAAACAACTCCAGGAGAACTACAAAGAACTCCAGGAAAATTACAAAGAACTCCAGGGAAATTACAAAGAACTCCAGGGGAATTACAAATAACTCCAGGGAAATTACAAAGAACTCCAGGGAAGTTACAAGGAACTTACTGAGAACTACAACAGCATGAAAAAGGACATGGAAACTATCAATAAGTGCCAGGAGGAAATGAAGAATACAATTTCTGAATTGAAGAATACAGTAGAAGGAATCAACAGTAGGCTAAAGGAAGCAGAGGACCACATCAGCGAGTTGGAGGATAATGTAGACAAATACTCCAAGGCAGTACAAGAGAATCAAAAAAGGCTGAACAAGACTGAAGAGGGGTTAAGAGAGCTGCAGGACAACATGAAACGTAACAACATCCATATCATAGGGATACCAGAAGGAGAAGAGAAACAAGGAATGGAAAACCTGTTCAAAAAAGTCATGATAGAAAATTTCCCTAACATGATGAGTGAACATTAATCCAGTTCAGGAAGCACAGAGGGTCCCAATGAGGATCAACCCAAACAGACCAACACCAAGGCACATTATTATGAAAATGGCTAATTTCAAAGACAAAGAGAGAATCCTAAAAGCATCCAGAGAGAAAAGACAAATAACATACAAAGGGGCTCCAATAAGGCTATCAAATGATTATTCCACAGAAACAATTCAAGCCAGAAGGGAATGGCAAAAAGTATTTCAAGTCATGGGAAACAAAGGCCTGCAACCAAGAATACTATACCCAGCAAGGCTCTCATTCAAGATAGAAGGAGAAATAAGGAGCTTCCCAGAAAATAAAAGACTGAAAGAATACATCTCTACCAAACCAGCATTGCAAGAAATGCTAAAGGGTCTGATCTAAAAATAAGTAAACAAATAAAATGAAGAAACAGAGAAAGCCAAAGAGGAATACAGACACAAAGGGAGAAAATGGCAATGAATAAGTATCCATCCATAATAACCTTGAATGTAAATGGATAAAATGCACCAATCAAAAGACATGAGGTAGCCGAATGGATAAGACAGCATGACCCACATATATGATGTCTTCAGGAGACCCACCTGAGAACAAAAGATTGACACAGATTGAGAGTGAAGGGATGGAAAACTATATATCAAACGAATGGACATGACAAAAAAGCTGGAGTAGCAATACTGATTTCAGATAAAATAGATTTTACAATGAAGGCCATAAAAAGGGACAAAGATGGACATTTCATAATACTTAAGGGAACAATCCATCAAGAAGAAATAACTCTGATAAACATATACGCACCCAACATAGGAGCTCCAAAATATATAAGGAAAATCTTGGAAGACTTTAAGAAAGACA
>PVIW01004460.1:86118-131969 GCA_004026585.1 Noctilio leporinus | reverse complement strand
ACAGTGTATGAGGGTTCCCTTTGCCCTGCATCCTCGCCAACACTTGTTGTTTGTTGATTTGTTGATGATTGCCATTCTGACAGGTGTGAGGTGGTATCTTAATGCAGTTTTAATTTGCATCTCTCTGATGACTAGTGATGTTGAGCATTCTTTCATATGCCTCTGGGCCCTTTGTATATCTTCCTCAGTGAGTTGTCTGCTCAGGTCCTTTGCCCATTTTTTAATTGGGCTGTCTGTCTCCCTGGTGTTGAGTCGCATTAGTTCTTTGTATATTTTGGAGATCAGACCCTTGTCTGAGGTATCATTGGCAATTATGTTTTTCCATACAGTTGGTTCCCTTTGAATTTTGCTGATATTTTCTTTAGCTGAACAGAAACTTTTCAATTTGATCTAGTCCCATTTGTTGATTTGTTCTTTGATTTCCTTTGCCCTTGGTGAAGTATCAGTAAACATTAAATGTTTTTTTTTTAATTTTTAAAAAAGATTTTATTTATTATTTTTAGAGAGAGGGGAAGGAAGAGAGGCAGAGAGGGAGAGAGACATCAATGTATAGTTGCCTTTCACCTGCCTCCAGCTACACACCTGGCTGGAGACCTGGCTTGCAACCTGGTTACGTGCCCTGGCTGGGAATCGAACCAGCGACCTTTGGGTTTGCAGGCCAGCACTTTATCCACTGTGCCACCAGCCAGAGCTAAATGTGCCTTTTAAAAGAGCATCTAAACCCTGGCTAGTAGCACAGTGGATAAGGTGCCGGTCTGTGAACCCAAAGGTCGCAGGTTCAATTCCCCAGCCAGGGCATATAACCAGGTTGCAAACCAGGTCTCCAGTCAGGTCTATGGCTGGAGGCAGGTGAAACACAACCATACATTGATGTCTCTCTCCCTCTCTGCCTCTCTCCCTTCCCCTCTTTCTGAAAATAATGAAATAAAATATTTTTTAAAAAAATAAATAAAAGAGCATCTAGAAAATAGGTTTTGCTGCTAAGCTAAATACATGAATCCTTGTTATTCTTTGAAAAAAAGTTAAGGCATGAACATTTATTTTCACCAAGATATCTATGTTCAGATTATTTCTACACTAACAATGAATATTTTAAAATAAATCACTCCTTTCTATATATAATAACCATACATATTATGTTAATTCCAGGCTATCATTAGTATTTCTTTTATATCTCTTTATTCAAAATTTTTATACTTCACTAAACTATTCAATACCAGATAGTCTGTCATTATAACAGAACCTACTCTTCAATATGTTTCCTATGCCCTGCCCCTGCCCCATATTAATTTTGTAGCCTTTTTAAATACTTTGTTGTCTTTTTATAGCCCTTTCCAGAGTATTTTCATGTTTTCTCCTATGTTTTCTGATGTCACTAGTGATTATTACTTTCCCTGCAAACACTTAACAACATAATTAAAATACCTTCATTCTCTATTTTACTACTTTCTAATATTTTTATTATTACAAATTCTTTCTTTGAGTATCTTCTTATGCCTCTTCTAATTTGTTTAGCTAAATAAAAATTTATTTATTTATTTTCATACTTCCTTATTTTATAAATCAAATACTCAGTGCTCTGACCTCTAAGTGCTTCTTTGGCAATGTTTAATCCTATCCTGCAAAACATTCCTCCTGTTAATGATCCTTAGTAGAACTACTTGTCTTTTAGTTCTCAAACTACATACAGTGTAAGTATCTTTCAACGTAATATTTTTGGTAAATGTTTATATAAAAGAAAACCTGTTTATTGCTTGTCCCTGTACCTTTTACCTCTACTGTTCTGGATTGAACTATGCCTCCCTCCTCCATCCCAATCCATATTTTTGTTAAAGCCCTAATTGCTAGAAGTTCAGAATGTGACTGTGTTTGACCAAAGGGCTCATTTGAAGAGGTAATTAAGTTAAAATGAGACTTTTGGGATGAACTTTATTTCACTCTGACTGGTGTCCTTATGAGCAGAGGATATTAAAAATACACAGAGCCCTGGCTTGTGGCAAAGTGGATAAGGCGCCAACCTGTGAACCCAAAGGTTGCTGGTTTGATTCCCAGCCAGGGCACATAACCAGGTTGCAAGCCAGGTATCCAGCCAGGTCCATAGCTGGAGGCAGGTGAAAGACAACCATACATTGATGTCTCTCTTCCTCTCTGCCTCTCTTCCTTCCCCTCTTTTTAAAAATAATAAATAAAATCTTTAAAAAAAAAAAAACATACACAGAGACACAAAGTCATAAACACACACAGGGAAGACCAGGTGAAGAAGGAGCCAAGGAGAGAGGCCTTCAAGGAAGCCAACCTGCAGGCACCTTCATTTGGACTCCTAGTCTTCAAAACAGCATGAAAATTCATCTCTTCTGTTTAAGTCACCCACTCTGTGGTGTCTTCCTATGATAGTCTAAGAAAACTAATGTACCTATTGAAATGAATAGTAAATTTAGGTCCTTTTAAAAACATTACCTTTGCTTTAATGGCTCAACCAAAATATAAGACAATTATTAATAGTAGTTACAACATAACATTAAAGAATAATTATCTTTATGAAAATATTAAGACTATCATTTATATACTAACAAATATTTTCCTTTGGCTTTAGATGACAGTCTAATTGATGTTTTGGTTGATGGTAGACCACATATATGACAGTTGTCCCATAGATTATAATGGAGCTAAAAATTCCTATCACCTAGGGATGCCATAGCTGTTGTAACATTGTGGTGCAGCATGTTACTGTGGTGATGCTGATATGAATAAAGCTACTGTGCTGTCAGTTGTATAAAAATACTATATACTGTATTTTTAGATATATCTATGTTTAGATATACCGATACTTACCATTGAGTTACAATTGCCTGTGGCATTCAGTACAGTATTCTGCACAAGTTTGTAGCCCAGTACCAACAGGCAGTGCCGTGCAGCCTATTTAGGTTTGAGTGCACTCTGTGATGTTTGTACAAGGACAAAATCACCCTAGAATGCACTTCTCAGAACATAGCCCTGTCCTTAAGCTACACATGGCTGTACGTGTAATAGGCTTTTTACTGCTGCTCTGACAATTACTAACCAACCATCTACTTGACATTATTTTTCACAAAGAAAGATATACAGTCCCACTTAGCTGTGATTTTACTCTTTTCAGTTTCAGTTACTTGCAGTCAGTCACAATCTCAAAATATTAAATGGAAAATTCCAGAAACGATTCCTAAGTTTTAAATGTAATGATGCTCTGAGTAGCGTAATGAAATCACATGCTGTCCTACCCCATCCTGCCCAGGACAGGCATCTTCCCTTTGGCCAGTGTACCCACACTGCACATGCCATCCACCCACTGGTCACTAAGCAGTCCTCTCAGTGATCGGGTTTACTGTCACCACACCACAGTGATTGGATTCAACTTTCTCTTATTTTACTGAATAATAACCCAAAAGCACAAGCAGTGATGCTAGCAATTCAGGTGTGCCCAAAAGAAGCTATAAAGTGTTCCTTTTAGTGAAAAGGTAAAAGTTCTCAACTTCAGGGAAAAAAATATGCTGAAGTTACTAAGAGCTATGGTAAGAAGGAATTTTTTATCCATGAAATTGTAAAGAAGGAAAAAGAAATATGTGCTGGTTTTTCTGTCACACCGTAAGCTGCAAAAGTTTTGGCCAGAGTGTGCAGGAAGATGGAATAGACACTAAATTTGTGAGTGGAAGACATAAACAGAAAATGTCCCCTTTTCAAATCTGTACGCACCATATTTTAGAAACTTTCTGAAGGAAGTCTCCTAGCTTAAAGAAACATTTTTTAAATGTTGCTATATTTTAGGCAATAAACTTAAAGTGATTTTGTTGACACATAAAGGGTTTAGGATTTTTCTTCCAGTTTTTACTATTAATCTAGTGTTTTAGATTATGAGTTACTAAGATAGGAAAAGTCCTTAAATATTAAACATGTTTTAAGTGTCTGGTTTATATCCTTTAAGGAAGTGACAATAATATTTGTCTAGTCTTATACCATGATAAACTATAAAATAAACTACATTAATTTCATTTTTATGATTATTACATAGTCTCTCTTTGCTAGTCACTTAAACATAACAATTTAAAATTGATTTTGAATAAATGAGTTGGCTCGAGAGAGAGATCCCTATTTAGTTCATGTCTTTTCAGGGCTTCCTTATGTTTACCTGTGGTCTTATTTTAGCCAGCCATTAGAAAATTGACAATTTTAAAACTTTTGACATGGTCTTCAGCAAGCAAAGAATCATGTAAGCAGACATTTCTACTTCGAGATATGTGCCATATAGTCTGTATTTCTACTTAATCTTTTGGGATAGACTAAAGAGAAAAGAATTTTAAACAAATTGCTAGTGTAGTCTAGTCAGTTCTGAGAGTACACAGTTAATAGTTAATCCCTGGGCTTTGGTAAGTAGGAGGTATTGTTGGTTGTAACAATTTTTACCACATCTACCACTCTGTCCAACAGGAAGACATTGTCAAAACAGTCCTTATTTAAGCAATTACTTAAACTAACATGCCAATCAGAACCTATGCTGTGAAGGATCCAATTTGGTAGAATGTGAAATAATGCAAAATATAGTACTTAGTGTTTTTCATGCTCCTTCAGATTATATAAAGAAATCATTCTTTTTCGTGCCAATTGGATACTTTTCTATAGCATGTTTAAGCAGTGAATCTCCTTAGGGACATTTTTATAAATTTGTATTTTCATACCTTTGTAAACAAGGAAAATGGCAACACGCTCAAAACAATTCTAGTGGTAGGCAGAATTCTAAGTAAGAGGTTCTCCAGATTTCTACATCCAACCACCCATAATCTCCTCCCATCCATGATCTTCTTTTGAGAGCCAAAAGAAGCTAAAAATGTGTTATTACATTTTAAGAAGAAATAATTTTGTGGTATAATTAAGGTCCTTAATTCTTTAAGTTCAAGAGGTAGTATCCTGGATGGACTTGGCAATATCAAGTGAACAATGAAAAGAGAATGGCCTTGAGGAAATAAGCTAACAGGAAAAATCTACAAGGGGTCATGTGGTCAGAGCCTGAGGGCAGCCTTCAAGCACCGAGTGTAGGTCCAAGATGACAGGTAGCAAGCTACTGGGGACCTTAGACCTACAACTATAAAAGACTGAGATTTTCCAGCCAGCAGTGAGCTTCGAAGGGTGCCTGAGTTTCAGGTGCAATTGTATCCGCAGCAGATAACTTGAAAACAGTTTTAGAGACTGCCCTCAAAGACAGAACCCAGCTAACTTATGTTCAGACACCTGAATCATGGAAACTGTGATATAATGTGTGCTGTGTTTAAGCTGCTAATACTGTGGCAGTTTGTTACACAGATATAGAAGAGCAAGCTGCCATGTGAACCACCAGCTGGAGAGGATCATGAACAAAAAGTGGAGGTGGCCTTCAGGCACTGCCCTTAGTTCAGCAGCCTGCAAGGAACTAAATGCTTCCAATAGCTTAAGGGAGCTTAGAAGTGGACCCTTCCTGAATTGAGTTTCTAATAAGCTCAGAGTTTTAGTGAAATACCATGATTCCAATGAGACCTAAGAGAGAAGACAAAATTAAGCTATGCCTGGACTCCTTACCCATAGAAGCTGTGAGATAATAAATGTATGTTGTCTGAACTACTAAATGTGTGGTAATATTAGGTACCAAGACATAAAAAATACAATGCCTATATTCAAATATTAGATGCGGTTGTTTGCTAAATATTTTATATGATCTAGCTGCACTGGTGAGCAAAAAAAAAAAAAAAAAGGTCTAATTTGATACATTATTCTAGAGGAAAGTCATTTTCTTGTAAAAGCTGTTGTCAATGCTGCCATGGTTTTTATCAACAGTATCATTTTTATTTCTAAAATCAGTTTTCTGTGTTCATTTGTATAACTCATACAATCAAATGACAAGGGTGATCATCAAAGAAATTTCTTTGTAAAATACAATTAAAAAATTGAGAAGCACATCTAGATTTTTTTAAAGCACAGTGTATTCATCCAAAAAACTTGTTATAGAGCTAATGACATGGCCTGCTGTATTATCTGATCGTCTCTTTATCCCACAGTGATCTTTATATTATTTTTTTAACCATTGCACTTTTACTTGAATGTAATATTTGGGACAATTGTTCCAAAGGGCTGATGTTTCCCAATTAATCTGAGATCACAATAAAATAAGCAACAAATAGTATTTGGGATTTTAGTTTCTCACTCTTACCATCAAGACTCACTGCCTCTGATAATTAATATTCATTGATCATTTATAGCATACTGAACACAGTAGAACATATAAGAAAACTATGTCCCTGGTCTTAAGAAGCAACAATGACCAGAGGGGACAGAGGAGGGGAAGAAGGAGGAGAAGAAGAGGAAGGGCCTAGTCAAGGCACATGTATAAATGGCCCATGGACAAGGACCACAGGGTGGGGACTGACTCTGGGCCTGAGGAGGGGCAGGGGAGACCAATGGGGGAAAAACTGGGATAACTGTAAAAGAACAACAATAAGAAAAAGAAGAAAAGAAAAAAAAAATACACCTCTTTAAAATGATATTTTGGTGTTGTGTTTTTGCAGGGTACTGACTAAGGGAATGAATAGCCTGTAAGGTGAGCTTTCTTTAGGTAGAACTTAGCCCCATTATTTGAAGAAGAGAAGAGAAGATGGGATTTTAAAGGCAGTCAATGATAGACCTTTCAGGATAGTAGTTTTTTACAGGGAAGTGACACAATCTCATCAACTAAGGAGAAATTTGCTTCAGTAAGTAGTGTGAAAGAAATTGTTTGCAGAATGTGAGCAAAGAAAGTAGGGTATCCTTGGATGTTGAGTGAAGCCAGAAAAATCATGTGGCCTTTTGTCCAAGTTCTATCTTCCTCTTTCTAGAATTTATAAGTAGACCATTTATCATCCATGCAGTACCACAAATATTTTTTTTTTGTTTATGATTTATGACAGGTTCATGCTACTTGTTTAAATTTCTATATTTCCTATTAGGTTTTATGTTTAATAATAGAGGAGTAGAGCCAGTTAATGTTTAGGGAGTTAGGCTTTCATCTTGAGGTGGCCATTATGAGGATGTGAATTTTTTTTTAAAGTTTGATAATTTCTTTTTTACAATATTTTTAAATTTATTATTTTTAGAGAGAAGGGAAGGGAGAGAGGCAGAGAAGGAGAGAGACATCAATGTATGGTTGCCATTCACCTGCCTCCAGCTACAGACCTGGCTGGAGACCTGGCTTGCAACCTGGTTATGTACCCTGGCTGGGGAATCAAACCAGCAACCTTTGGTTTCGCAGGCCAGCATTCTATCCACTGTGTCACCAGCCAGGGAAATTTTTATACATTATAAATGTTTGGCATAGTACTTTTGGTACATTGTGGATTTACAGGGGTCATTGCTAAAATTGTTTCTATGTCTAAGCAAAGAAAACTGCCTATATTGGTCTGTCCAGTCATAGGTGTTATAGGTACTTGTAAGTTTCAAAGCACTTAGAGGGCTGTTATAGAAATGCATGTCCTGTGGATAGTACATTTTGAACCATGTGTGTATCTGTGGGCCACTCAATCTCAATGTGCACACGTATGATGACAGCTGCAGAAATGTTCCTTTAGTTGTGACTTCACATTATTTTAAAACATTATTATCACCAGATATCATTCTAAGTATTTCAACTTATTTTACAACTGATTGTTAGAATGATTGCCTAAAAAGGTGCCTTCTCTTCATATTAACTGCACTTTGTGCCACACAGCAGTTGTTCATCATAGATTGTTTTAAGATGCATATATTTATTTGCAGGTCTTAACTTCTCTACAGTATACATGCTCATGAAAAATAGGATGAAATAGGATGTATGTCTTATGTATTTCTTTCAATAATCATAGTGACAACTCCAGTAAAGATTCCACATCTAAATAAACATTTCCCTTGCATGATCATATGATTAATCATTCACTAATTTATTCTATTCAGGAACTCTGAAGCACAGAATTTATTTTTAAAAATATTTTATTTATTTTTAGAGAGAGGGGAAGGGAAGGAGAAAGAGAGGGAGAGAAAAAATCAATACATTGGTGCTTCTCACATGACCCCCAACTGGGGACCTGGACTGAAACCCAAGCATGTACCCTGACTGGGAATCAAACTGGCAACTCTTTGGTTTGCAGGCTGGTGTTCATTCTGCTGAGCCACATTAGCCAGGGCATATCATTTATTTTAAAAAAGAAATTAAAAACCATGTAAGGCAAAATAAAATGGAAGAAAAAATGAAATATGCTTAAAATTATAGATAAATGTAGATAATATAAAAAAAAGCAATGTGCAAATAAAGGAATTGAGGGAGGGAGGAGAAGAAGGAAGGAATGATAGGAAAAAATAGAAGCATAAAGAAAGAAATATGTCTTAATAGTTTTATCCTCTGCAATGATATGATTGGTTTATTATAGCTAATCCCAAAGTAGACCATCTGTGAATAAATTTTATTGCTGGATAATTACAATGACATTATATATAGAGCAACTTTATAATGATGTTTAACAGTTTTAAACATTGTAATATAGCCCTGTCATTGCATAATTATTAATATATCTTTTCTAAGCTGTAATAGTTATATGAACAAAGAAGGAATGAGGAGAGTAGGAGGATTTTTAATACTTGGGATGATCTTTGAGTAGTCCCTTGACTAAGTAGTATTTAATTAGATCCATTAAGCAACCCAATGCTTGATAACCAGAGCATATTATTTTATCCAACTAAATTATTTTAAAAATGGACACTAGAGTCTAAGATTTACCTCACGGTATCTAATTTTACTGCACAGTAAAATAACAATTTTCAAGGTGATTTCTTTCTATATTTAAATGAGGCAAACTACTCAACCAAAATTAATAGTTCATTAGAATTAAATGGGTCACATTAACCAAAAAGTAGAATATTATTTTGTTATATCATTTCAAGACAGGAAAGATGAAGGTGTCATGAGTAATTGACATAGGGGATTATAGATCAAAATTTGCACACAAAATATCTCTTGAAATACAGACAGAAATGCTGGCTTTCCTAAGTATATAAATTGTTACATGTAAGAAAATGGACTGAGGAATTTAAACTCATTTTGCACCTTCATGATTGCAGGAAGGTACCATGTCTTTGCAAACAAAAAGTAGTTTTATTTCAGACCACATTCTATCAGTGTTTCCACTGACACTTCAATATTACCTGAACTTTATCTCGATTAAGCCTTAACATAACTCTTTCATCAGAGCCACTACAGTGACATATAGGTGACTGATTCTAAAGGAACTGATGAAAGGAAGACAAAGGAAAGCTGTCATGGCCACTCCAACAGCTTTACCACCCGGTAGGTACCATTGTTTCCTCTAAAGCTTTCAAATTTGCCACTGAAAAGAAGGTTTCACCAGATAAAACCCTGAAGCAATTGCCATTACTGAGCATGCCAAATTGCATTACTAGAAATCTCTCTGGAATTATTTCCCTCCAAATTGGGAGTTTTGAGATTAAATGGGTTTTAGAAACATCTATTGAAATTCATGAATTAATATTTTGGCTAGGTCTATAGGCACTGTCTTATGTATCATTAACTTTACGAAATAAATATTTTGTAAATTGTTTTTGTTTTCTATTAAATATGTTTTATAAAACTTGTCCTCAGATATTTCAGTGACAAGATTCAACAATTATTTATTCAGTTATGCATTCAACAGAGTTTTGGTCTACTATGTGAAGGCCCTACATTGCAGATAAAAGTTAACCAAGACAAAACACTATTGAGGAATTTATGAAGTAGGAGAGATTAGTAAACAAAGAGATAAATAAAATGTGATACATCTTAAATAACAGGTTGAACCTAACATTTCCAGGCAAATTCAAGAAAGATAGTAACTAAACCAAGTCTGGAATATTACCTAAAAGGCCACTGAATGAAGACTTGAGCAAAAGGATATTTTGAAGCATGAAATCTCAGGGACTCCATGACATTGTGAGGACTGCAAACAGTCCGGTAGCATTAAAGTGAATAGATACAGGATACAGCAGGAAATGACAGCAGAAAGTTTCCATATCATGAAGATCCTTGTCATAAATGTCCACGTGATTCTTGGAAAAAAGGTTTTCACTTATTTCCAAACTAGCTTAGAGAAAATGGTGAAAATAAGGAGATATAAGATAATCAAGAGAATACAATTAAGAGGATTTAGTGCCTAATTAAATTTTGGTGCAGAAGAAGAGGGACAATGATAATAATATTACTGATAATAACAACAATAATAATAGACTATTTCAGAGACCAACCTTTCCTTTAAATTACATTGTATCACAGAACAATTAAGCCCTTAAAGATCAGAGAGTCTTTATCATCCCATTCCTATCCACAATTGCTGAGACTGGTTCAGTTATATAAATGTGTCCAATTTTTGTAATACCAGGCCTCTGCTCCAAATATATGACTGTATTCTCTCACATCCCATTGTTCCCATGTTTTCCAGATCTCTTTTTAGTTCCAACTTCCTATTGCTGCCTTCACTCCTCAAATTTTCCACTCCACTATCTCAAAGTTTCCTTCCATAATTAATGGATGAATAAAATAAAAGTAAAAAATAAAGAAAACATTATACACACCCTGACATCTATATCTCAATCAGAAGCTTTTACCTGAAAGATGTCTTCCCATTGCTACTGAAATGAAGAATGTGCCAATATATTTCCCCAAAATTATCTAAAAATTGATTAACCATTAATAAGTCTAAATATTTGCATAATTTTCATCAATCAAAATATTTTATATTATTTTCCCTCCCCCTCCTACAAAACATTTTATATTATTAATAAAATATAGATCTTGCCCTGGTTGGTAGCACAGTGGATAAGGTACTGGCGTGGGAATTCAAAGGTTGCTGATTTGATTCCCAGCCAGGGCACATAACCAGGTTGCAAGCCAGGTCTCCAGCCAGCTCTGTAGCTGGAGGCAGGTGAAAGGCAATCACACATTGATGTTTCTCTCCCTCTCTCCCTTCCTCTCTTTCTGGAAATAACATAAAAAAAAATTTTAATAATGAATAAAATAAAATATAGATCTTATGTTACAAAATTCTCAGCTGATGTTTCTTGGTTCATTATTGTTTCTATCCTTTGTAAAGATACACCAATTGATGTTGGTAAGGTCAACTTTGTAGATAATTTCCTTTTGAAGAAATAGTTGCTTAACCTTTTAATACAATTTAAAAAATATATTTCATTTATTATTTTCAGGGAGAAGGGCAGGGAGGGAGGAAGAAAGGGAGAGAAGCATCAATGTATGGTTTCCTTTCACCTGCCTACAGTTAAGGACCTGGCTAGAGACCTGGTTTGCAACCTGGTTATGTGCCCTGACAGGGGAATCAAACCAGTGACCTTGGGATTTGCAGGCTGGCACCTTAACCACTGAGCCACACCAGCCACAGCTAAACTTTTAATATAATTTAAACATGCTTTATATGGTGGGAGAGATGAGTGATGAGGCTTAAAAACTTCTTTCTGGTGGTTATGATTCAGGATGACTTAAAGGTAAATTCCTTTTATATCTGGTCTGTTGAGAATTTTTATCATAGAAGGGTATTAATTTTGTCAAGTTCTTTCTGGATTTATTGAGATGAATGTATGATTTTTCTCTATCATTCAGTTAATATGGTGCAGGCTGTTCATTGATTTGTGTATGTTGAACCCTCCTTGCATCCAGGGATAAATTCCACTGGATTCTGGTGTAGGGTCCTTTAAGGTGCTGTTGAATTCAGTTTTGTGATGGATTGGTACGTGCATCTATGTTTATTAGGTATATGGGCCTGTGGTTTTTCTTTTCTTGTGGGCTTTGTCTGGCTTTGTTACCATAATAATCTGGCCTCATAAATTAGTTTGGGTGTATTTTATCTCTTTTTCTTTTTCTTTTTTTAAAGATTTTATTTATTATTTCCAGAGAGAGAGGAAGGGAGAGAGGCAGAGAGGGAGAGAGACATCAATGTATGGTTGCCTTTCACCTGCCTCCAGCTACAGACCTGGCTTGAGACCTGGCTTGCAACCTGGTTATGTTGCCCTTGCTGGGGAATTGAACCAGCAACCTTTGGGTTCACAGGCCAGCACCTTATCCACTGTGCTACCAGCCAGGTCTTTTTCTTTTTGGAGATTTTTAAGGAGGACTGACATTAACTCTTATTTAAATGTTTGATAGAATTCACCAGTGAAACTATTTGGCTTTGGGTTTTTTGTTTGTTTTATTTTTTAGTTGTTTTTTGATTCAATCTCTCTACTCATTATTTGTCTGTATATAATTTTTATTTCTTCATAATTCAGTCTTGGTAGGTAGTGTATTTCCAATAATCATTTATTTCTCCTAGGACATTCCATTTGTTGGTGTGTGATTATTTCTAGTAATACCTCTTACAATCTTCTTCATTTCTATAGGATCAATATTCTGGGATACATATGCTAAGTGAAATGAGTTAGTCACAAAAAGATAAGTATATGATGATTTCATGTATATGAAATGCCTAAATTAGTCAAACCTATAGAAACAAATGGTAGATCAGTGAGTGGTCAGGTACTAAGGAATGGGGAATGGAAAAATTGCTGTTTAATGTGTGTAGTTTCAGTCATAAAGATGAATAATTCCTAGAGATCTGCTGTTCAACATTGTGCCTACAGTTAACAGTACCACATAGTTCACTAAATTTTTAAGAGTAGACCTCATGTGTGTTCTTACCACAATTAAAAATGTGTTTTATAGGTGTGTATTGTTGAAAAAGTATAATCAGTCATTACTTTTGAAATAGAAGTGATTACTCCATCTAAGCTTCAACCCAATATAGGAACTTTTATTCCTAATATCAAAGGGGAGGTCACAATCTCATGATACAACCTATTTTTGTTGGATAAAAGGGTTTTTCATGTTTGATGTGCTTCTGATTAATTTTTAATCCCTAGTTATATTGTTCTCACAATACATAAGTATATAAATCAGTTATGAACAGCAAATAATAACTTTCCAAATAGACCAAGCTTCTGTGGCAATCACAGAGAATTTCTTTAAAAACATTTTCTGCCAGTTACTGCATTAAGCATGTAAAGGTGAGAAGTTCTTGATTTTCCTCAGTTTTATCACTTATTCCTTCATGTGGCTGGTAAATATATCCATGTTGTGCATGACACGTGAGAGCATTATTACCTTTCATTAATTTTATTTATATTAATCATAATTTTGTAAATAATGGCAAGTGCTATTGATGTGTTATGATCTGTCATCTAACTCTTTGACTCTGCACTGTTTAATACCTGCTGTGCGCATAACAGCACCACACTAGATGTTAAACCTAACTGTTTGTATGTGTCTAGAGATAATTCCCAGAGAAATGTGCTATATACAAAATGAATCAATCCAATAAAGTTTATATTACAGTTTAGTGTTGTATATATATTACCTAGCAAACCTCGGGTTGAAAACTGTCAAGAATGGTTGTGTATTCAGGCAGGATTCTATGAAATAAATTAATTTTTCTTGTTGGATGCCTTTTGAAAAACTGATTATTTTGTTTTTTATGGATCAGCTAAAGCCTATTCAATGAAGACATTATTATAAACCCTAAGAATAAATTATGTATTAGAGCTAAAAGGAAAAAGAAGTGATTCCATGGCATAAACTCATAAAGATATTATGATAATACTGTATTACCCATATAATGTTTCTTTTGTGCTAAAATTACAAATATATAGGTAGGAATTGCCATCAAATATATATTCTCATAATTTTATCTGGAATTAAAATTTGAGATATATTTTTAAAGGATCACAATGGTTTGGTATTCTAGATGTTTTAGTTTTGTAAAAAATGGAAATGCATTAAACAGCAATTTTTTTCCTTTTTTTTTTTTTTTAATCTCCAAAAGACAAAGGGATAAAAATGTCTTTACTTCGCTATCTTGAAATCTGAAATAATTAGAAATGAGAGTTGGAGACAGAGGGAAAAAGGATATAAATGTCTTGAAATGAACAATTGAAACTTAGAATAAGAAACAGAGTCTAAAGACTTAACATCGAAGTGATTGATAGGACCTAGGAAATGAGTGATTGTGAGACATCTAAAGCACTTCTCACCATTTGCAGGATTTTGGCCACCGTTGCATTCTTTATGTTGCACCAAAACCTTTCTCAATTTATTCCTTACAGATTAATAAAAACCCAATTGAGGTACTTTTCAAAACAGGTAAGAAAATTAACTGAGGATTAGTAAATATAAAATTGGAAGAGCTGGGTTAAGGTCTCAAGTTTGTCATTATCCAATACAGGCTTTGGTTTAACACTTTTATTCGCTTCATCTCAGTTCCAGATTCTGGATGTAAAGGAATGCATTAAACAGCAGTTTTTAAGTGGCCTCTCTAAATATTTGACTGTTCTAAATACTTTACATTTTTAATTCCTTTTAAGCATTATGTTGTAATTGCTTTTTTCCTTTGATTTTTACCTAAGACTCACACGGAAATTGCACAAAGCCACAAAACTACATGATTATATATGACTAGACCAATACTTTTCAAAGTCTTAAAGTCAGGAACTCTTTTTATTTTGTTTGACTACCTGGCAGTGTTGACCACCATCATGTTGGATTCTGTGACCCTACTTCTTGGCCATTCTTTTCAATATCCTTTGTAGATATGTCTGATGTTTACCTTTAAATGTCAGTATTTTCTAGGATCTTTATTCAGGTTCTTGTGTGTATGTGAAATAGGACCTTTAGAAAATTATTTATTCTCCTTTGCTTCAACTATCTCTTAAATGCCTTTATGTCCTAAAATAAAAATTCTATCCCAGAATTCTCAGAATGCTCAAGATTTATGAATTTAAATACCATCGCTTTGAATATTTCTAGAAATTCAGGTTCAAATGCCTCTATATTTATCATATTTCTCCAAGAAACTACCTATTCCTATCCCTGGTTCCCCATTTTCTAATTGCCAACAGTATCTCTAGTCCTACAAGCTTTAGTCTCAGTACTACAATGACAACTAATTTATCTCATGGCCTTTCTCTTCTACTCTAATATCTACACTGAGTTATTTTGTAAATTAATCTTCATCAGGTGTAACTTATTTAAAATCTGTCAATGCCCTGGGCATAAACTTAAGTGTAAATTTCATACTATTTAGATTATCACACAAAACTCATGGTTTCTGATGACAACTTCACTTCCAGACACCTCCTATTTTATCCCCAGCATACTTGTTAATATGAGTCTTAGACTTTGTTTTTTAGTTCTTAAACATACTCTGATCTTTCATTTTTTCTTTGCCACCATGTAAGGTTCATTTTCTTTGTGGTATTACTATTACCCATCTTTTAAAATTCAGTTCAAATATTATCCACTTCAAAAAGCTTTCCCTTGAGTCCCCTGTCCATTTTTATTGACTTTTTTCTTTTTGGTGTTTTTATGAGGTAGTTTATGGTTCCTTTGCCCGTAGTGTGAATCTTACTGTATTGTAAGATCATGTGTTTGTTGTAATTTTTAATTTTCTACAGCATTTTATGTAGTCATAGGATCTTTCTTAGCACATAGCAAATAGTAAGTAAGAAAACTGTTGTCCACATCCATGGGTCATTTATACATGTTCCTTGACTAGATCCTTTCTCTTCTTTGCCCCCAAACCCTGCCCCGCCCCCCTCCTCTCTGGTCACTGTCAGTCTGTTCCTTGTTACCATGCCTCTAGTTCTATTTTGCTCATTCGTTTGTTTTTGCTCATTAGGTTCCTCTTATAGGTGAGATCGTATGGCAGTTGTCTTTTATGGCCTGGCTTATTTCACTTAGCAAAATGTTCCCCAGTTCCATCTATGCTGTCAAAAGGGGTAGGAATTCTTTCTTTCTGCTGTGTAGTATTCCATTGTGTGACAGTAATACATTCATCCACTGATGGGTACTTAGGCTGTTTCCAACAGTTGGCTATTGTAAACAACACTTCTATGAACATAGGGGTGCATAGGTTCTTTTGAATTGGTGTTTCAGGATTCTATTTTCAAAGAAAGAATTAGAGAATGGGGGAAAGATCAAATTTGCATAATGGGTTATTTATGACAAAATCCTAAATTGTTTCTTCGTGGCAATGTTGCTTTACCTATCACCAAGAGTTGTTATGACACTAATAAAATGCATGTGAGGTAATTACAAATATAGAGCCATAAACATAAAAAATTAATGCAATATCTATTGACAGGTAGCATATAGGGATTAACAAGCTTGATATAGTTGAAATTAGAAGGACAGAGTCCAAATCTTAGGATTCTTTATGTCTGAGTGTCCTTGCAAGAAAAATCACCCAAACTTTCTAAAATAAGATGTTTTCTGAAAATTGAGATGCTTTAAGCATCTTGCCTTCTCAAACTGTTTATGCTAACCTTGAGTGATACATGTGAAATCTCTGTTAAATTGCAAATCCCTTTATGAATATAATTTATGATTCATAGTTAACTATTAAAGATCTCATACAAGCAAATCACTGTGCTATACACTGCAGGGAATATAAATTAGCAAGAGAAAGTAGAGTATTTTTTGCTTTTTTGGGTTTTCTTTTTTTTTTTTTTTTTTTAATGGAAGGGTAGGGGACTTACAAATCTAGCAAGCTGAATTGTGCCTTAGCCAATTACCAACTGAATTTGACCACAACACTTGGTCTTTAAATCAGTTTTCTTCATGTATAAATAGGGTGATAATACCAGTGCTATTTATTTCTCAGAACTGTATTGGACAAATGAAATAAGGTATGTGACAGCATTTAAATGCAATGAACCTCAGTGTAAATGAAAGGTAAAGTTTTAGCTTCTTGTGTTAGAAATTCAAAAAAAATTGGGATATAAAGGATATTGAGGAACACCCCCTGGTGACCTTCTGACAATAAACAGTTGAAGTTCTTACTTTTCAATAGAAAAGTCATTTCAACAGTCTCATGCCTGTGACTGCAGGTCTGAGTTTTGAATTGATATTTCAGCATTGATAAGCATACACATGTATCAAATACAGATGCATAACTTTAAATACTTTTTTAGATTCTTAATATACTACATTATGACTACATATGACTACTTTTATTTTCTTTCCTTAAATAGTCCCCCTGTCAGGAAGTGGTAGTTGATGATAATTTTTTAGGTTGCTCACATAGCTGTTCCCTAAAGCTAAAAATTCAAATGAAAATTTATATTTGAAATGACAGGCCTCTTCCTGAAGGCAAGCCAGTATCTGGAAATACTGAATTCTGATGAAAATATCCATCGTCCTTGGCTTGTGCAGAAACTCTTAAATCCCTTCTCTTCACTGCAACGTGGCCTCCTCCTATGTTTATTTTTCCCAACCAAGCATATTATTTTATTTTATTCTTTATTCTTTTTAATTTTTCCAAACACAGTTGGGTTATCAGCAATTTAATTCCTTCCAAACTAAGCTGTTTAAATTTATGGGTCAGGAGTCAGTGTCGCAGCCACAGTAAATTCTGGGTCCAAAGATCTTGTTGTTTTTCAACCATAATTTCAAAATCTCAATTTGTACCTGGTGTGTCCTCCAATATTTTAGTGCTTTTTGTAGTGTTTATTTTATGTTTAGCTGACTTGAATTGCTTTTACTGGTTTTTATTTTTCCCTATGCATTTTAAAATGTATGTTTATAACAGATAAGAAACTCTCTTCTTTTGAATACATATAAATATTGTGTAGAGTTTAAGAATATTTCCACTCAATATAATGCATTTTAACTATAAATGGAAACTAAATCAAAGCCAAATTGCCATTTCTTTAAAAAGTTAAACAATTTAGAATGAAATTGATCCCAGCATTACAGTTACTCATGTTTCCCATCTATAAAATATTAAAATTCATTATTCCTATTTTGCACTTCAAAAATTAGCAATATCTTTGTTGCCTTTATAGAAGGACTTCCTGGGCAGGTGTAGAGTGGGGTGAAGTGAATTATAAGGCACATCTTTACTGCTTAAGAGTAATCGCCAGCCAGGTTATATAGAGAAGGATGAGCAAACCATGGCATGTGAACCAAAGTCTGTCTATTGCCTATTCTCAGCACAGCTCATGAGCTAAGAATTATTTTTACATTTCTAAATGACTGAAGGAAAAAATCAAAAGTAAAATACCACTTCTAACACATGAAAATATTAAATTCAAATGTCATTATCATTGCAATTACATCCCTAGAAAAAGAACCAAAAAATAAATCAATAACAACATATAGCTACATACAAACTTGTACCCGAATGCCCACAGTCCAAATGTCCATCAACTGGTGAATGGATAAAAACATGTGGTCTATTTCATACCATGGAATATTCTTCAATAGTTTTTGAAAATGTTTGATACATGCTACAACATAAATGAATCTTGAAAAAATTATGCTAAGTGAAAAATGCCAGACACAAACAAATATATGCTATGGTTTCATTTATCTGAAATACCTATCTATATAGACAGATCTATAGAGACAGAAAGTAGCAAAATTGTTGCCAGAGGTTGAGGAGAAGAGAAATTAGAATTTATTTCTAATTTCTGTGTTCTGAAATTAAATTGTTGTGAGAGTTGTATGACTGATTTATTACAAACCACTATATTATACAATTTAAAAGAGTGAATTTTATGTTATGTGAATTATACTACAAAAAATATTTTTTTAACAATTGATCTTTTTTAGTTTTTAGCAGTGAAATTTTCCAGAGCTCTTACTAGGTAATATAAGTAGATACATAGAATACATAAATATATAAATAGGTATAGAAATAGAGAGACAGAGATAAATAGGAATTTTAACTTTTCTTCTGGCTTATATGACTTTTTGAAACTGATTTGAGGTTATTTATCTTTTGGGAGCATTTTGTTTGTTTATTATCTCTCCAAATATTGGTTATCTGCCATTTTTATCATCTTTTCTTTAGAATTCAAATATCTGAATAAAGTACTTTTTAAATTTTATTTTATTTTAAAATATTTTATTTATTATTTTCCAGAGAGAGGGGAGGGGAGAGAGGCAGAGATGGAGAGAGGCATCAATGTATGGTTGCGTTTCACCTGCCTCCAGCTACAGAGCTGGCTGGAGAGCTAGCTGGCTTGCACCCTGGTTATGTGCCCTGGCTGGGAATCAAACCAGCGACCTCTGGGTTTACAAGCTGGTGCCTTACCCACTGTGCCACCAGCCAGAGCTAAAATACCTTTTTAAATCTTTTATAGATATCACCCTATCTTAGATGTTTCCCAACTACACAATTGTTTGAGCTTAATTCTGTATTGTTTATTATGAATCATTACACCTATTATCTTTAGCTGTTTCATCTGATGTTACATTTCTATATTTTTTATTTGATTATTTTTTTCCAATTTCAGACTTTTCATTTGATTTTCTAGTTCCAGTTTTTCAATCTTGCTATTATTTTCTGAGCAGAGAAGTATACTTATTTAAGAATCCAAATCTAATATTTGAGATCCTGAAATATCAATATTCTCTATTTTATTTTTGTCCAAAAACAAGTTGTCTTTCATTCTCATGTCTATAGATATTTATGAATCTGTTATTAACATCACATTTTCAAAATTGTTTGTAGACATTATATGAGGTATGAAAGACAGTTATCTTTCTTCAAGTTACATAGGTTTGTTTCTGGAAGGTCAGTAAATTAGTAGCAGTTAGCATCACCAAAATCTCATTTTAAGAATAGAGATGATTTGAGGTGGTCCTGCCATGCATTCTCGGGTTTATCTCTTTCCAAGTCAATCTTCCTCTTGAAGTCCTGGCCCCTTTAAAGAAGGGACTTTAAGTGCTGGCTGGTGGTTCAGTGGATTGGCACTGGCCTGCGAACCCAAAAGTGGCTGGTTTGATTCCCCAGCCAGAGCACATAACCAGGTTGCAAGCCAGGTCTCCAGCCAGGTCCTTAGTGGGAGGCAGGTGAAAGGTAACCACATATTGATGTCTCTCTCCCTTGGTGCCTCTCTCCATTCTCCCCTCTCTAAAAATAATAAAATCTTAAAAAAAAAAAAAAAAAAAAAGAAGAAGAAGAAGAAGAAGGACTTCACTACCCGTCTTCTTTATTCAGTGTCAGACAGTGACATTTTCCCCCAGCCCTCTGAGGCTGTATAAAGCTGTTCAGTCTCTTAACCTTAGAGGGAACATCTTCAAAATTGACAACTGGCCAAATGACTTACCATTGCATACCACTCTAGATGTCTCCAATACTTTAGTTTGGTGAAAATTACTGCCAGTTTACCTCTCCTATATATTAAAACATATTTTAACAACTTCTCAGTTTTTTGAGTTGTTCTAAAATAGAAGTTGATCTACAAATATTCTGCTGTCCCTTAAAAGTGAAATTCTCTTAATGGGAGTGAAACTGCCTAATTTTAGTTTCACAAGAATATGATCATGCTAGCTACTGCAGATACATTTCTTATATGATGGACTATCTCTCTGAGTAGGTAGATATTGATTTCAACCTTTTCTAAAAAATATACATAGTAGCCCATTATATGAATGTTTCTTCAACTATATCCTTCTCGATAGATATTTCAGTGCTTTTTATGTCTTTACAATTATTTGGAACATATATTTATGCACTAGTATACTTTAATTGCTCTGAGATGGAGTTTAAGAAGAGAGATTTTTTGACAATTCATATGATTTTTTCAATTATTTTCTATAATGAATCATTTTTTATATAAAGAAAAAATGCATTTTATTATTCTGACTGGTCACTTATCTTACTCTTTGTGGTGTCAGATTAGAAGCAGTCAGGAGCTGACTAAGTATGCTATTTGCACCATGAAGAAGACTCAATGTCTACATTAAGCATTTCTAAGCCCTACATTATACATGCTGCATAAGAAAATTTGATGATAGTTTAGTTAATGGCAAAGGTAAATATTTACATGAATATTTATTATACTTTTAAAATATGCATATATGTATTTATATTTTATTTTCAAATATTTAAATTTTAATGAAAAAATGAGGTAACACAGTATAAATGTACTTCTCTTGAGTATTCCCTTTTCCAGACAGCCTCATAGTAAATAAGCTACCATAAGACATGTCTTTCAATTAAGGTTATTTCATATCAGTATTAAAATAATTATTTTCCTGAAAACATTATGCTGAATGAAATCAGTCAGAAAAAGCTAGGAACCATATTTCACTCATATGTAGCATATCAAACTGAAACTCATTGACACAGACGGCAGTGAGAAGTAGTGGTAGTTGTAGGAGTGGGGAGGGTGGGGGTGGAGAGGGAACTAATAATGGTGAAGCGAAGATGGTTTGACTTTAAGGCGGTGGGCACACAGTGCAATATATAGATCTTACGTCACAGTAATGTACACTTGAAACCTCTATGATCTTATTAGCTAATGTCACCTCAATAAATTTAATAAAACATAAAATACATAATATCTAACTATTTAATCAGGGACACTGACCTCTTTTCCCTTAGATTGTCAAATTAAAAAATGACAACAGTAAAAATATAAAAAATAGAACAAGGTATTTTGAGTTAACAACAAAAGAACCTGAAACATGAATATTAATGGCATGTTCTAAAGGTGTTAATTTTAAAAAGTAGCATGCTGATGTATACTGAATTCCACCTAACTACAATACTCAAAGCTATTCCAAAGAAAGTAATTTCACATACAGTAATATTTCTCAAACTTCAGTATATTTACTCCTATCTTCTTGACTCTTATTATACTTTAAAAAATCCTTCACTAAAGATACCTAATAGTTAGAACAACTAGCTTGGGCAGTGTGCACATTGAGAAGTGATTAAATGGAGCATGTTGCACCCTAGCTCTGAAAGAAAAAGTACAGATATAGTGTCTATTATCTTGAATTGTATTCAATATAATGGAAGATAAAAAGCAAACATCCTTTTAGTGTAATCTAAAAATCAAAAACTTCCCTTTATCTTCAGGAACTATTTTTGTAATAAGGCAGTGAAAATAAAATTATTATAGGGACATTTTCCTAATATGAGCAACTCAATTAAGACAACAGCTAAATAAATTATCCAAAAACTTAATAGTAAAGTCATTAGATCTTCTAGAAGTTTTAGAAAACACACACACACAATCGCTTAAGTAATAGAAAATTATATTGTTTTAATAAAGGTTCATGGGGGCTATTATCATGTAGAAAAAATGAAAGCCAATTTTCAAAAATAAAATAATATTTTCACATAGGATGTTATATAAACAATCTCCTAGGATCAAAAGGGGACTTATTAAGGTGGAAGTTACAGTGAAGGTATTCCTAGATGTTCTAGCAATGCTAAAATTCTTTGATTTTAGGTAGTGATGGAAAGTTATAAGAATTTATTGTAAATTTTAAAAATAGGTCAGTTTAATGAACTGGAATTTACCGATTTAAAATACCAGACTTAAGCCCTGGATGGTGGCTCAGTGGATAGGTGCTGGATGGTGGCTCAGTGGATAGGTGCTGGCATGCAACCACAAAGGTTCGATTCCCCAGCCAGGTCTCCAGCCGGAGGAAGGTGAAAGGCAACCCTACGTTGATGTTTCTCTCCTTTTCTTCCTCTCTCCCTGCCCTTTTCTCTGAAAATAATAAATAAAATCTTTTAAAAGTAAGTAAATAAATAAAATAGTGGACCTATTGCTACCAGCTTGCCAAATGTCTAAACCATCAGGTCAAGTACGAAAATAGGCTTTGTTATGGACTGGGAGAAAGGCAAAATCCCCAACTCTGAGGTTTGGAACTGGGGGGTGGGGTAAGGCTCACTGGACTAGCCTTTGTTCCTTGTGTGCCAAGAAGATAGGAGGGGCTATACCCATAGGACAGTGATGAAAAGGCTTACAGTGCTGGCCAAATTCTGTTGGTAACTGTTTACTGTACCCACTACATCAAAGGCTGTGATCTGGGATTTAAAATAGGGAGGCAACCATCAATTTTGAGAGCTCTCTCTCTCTCTCTCTCTCTCTCCCTTTCCCTCTCCCTCTCTCCCCCATTCTCTCCCCAATCCCCCACCCTCTCCCTCTCTCTCTCTCTCTCTCTCTCTCACACACACACACACACACACACACACACACACACACACACGGCCATGTGGCATGAGGAACCGAAAGGACTCACCTGGTTTGGGAGGGGATAGGAGTTGGGGAGAACGGAGGTACGCAGCTTGCACAATGGCAGGGAATCACCTGGGGTATAAGAGTTGGGGTGTGTGCGCGAGATGCTCCCCTAATTGAGTACAGCAGCTGCTGCGAACTTTGAATGTATAATTGGAATGCTAAGCTGTGAACTGTTGTGTTTCTGAAAAACACTAATACTTGCTTGTCTATTTTAAAACTGGCCTGATCTGGCAGGACTGTATATTTTTGGTGTTTTAAAAAGGGAGCAGGATTTAACGGCAGATTTGCACCTTTAATCTAAATTTGTATACTCTTTAAATAAATAAAATACCTCTCTTTTCACCAAACTCTGTTATTAAGACTTTTTCCTGATGGTGGGCAAAATGGACCCATTAAAACTGAAGGGCCCTCAGGGGTCCTTTTATAGCTTCTTTTCTCTCATTTACACAATGTACAAACATAAAAACACAGTAATCTGAGGAATGCAGACTGATAGAAGGCAACAGAATTAGACTACCTAACACAAAGTCTCAAGGCTATGGAAATCAGTAAGGCATTTAACAGAGAAAATTGGGTAGAAATGTTCACAGGTTTTATACCCAATATTACCAACTTATTTTTAAAGTTGCATCATAACTTTTGTGTAGCTAATAATTATGGCATAAATTAGGAATGGATTTTAAGACACAGTAAGATTGACCAAACAATCAAGTTCTCACCACATTATTTCAATATTTTCAGTATTTTAAACGGTCAATCTCTCTCTTGTGAAACTTTCAACTACTTTCTCTCCTCAGGGCAACTCCCACAGAAAATGAATAATTTAGTCATAATTCTCATTAAAACCTGAGTAGGAGCTCTACAAGGCAATGCCCCTAATTGTTACTTCTATTTATGGTCTGAAACAGTTGTGGGCAGCTTCCAAAAAGTATGTGTAGAATTAGCAATCCATTCCACATCAGTCTCTCAAAAATACCATTGAACTACTACTGATTTCACAATTATTGTGTCTTACTCACTTTTCTAACTGCTATTAAAATTTATATCCTTCCTCTCTTTTCATAAACATTACATAACAGCAGTCATGGATATGCATTACTTAAAACCTATTAAGTAATCTTCATGATATCCATGCAATAATTCGTATATTAATCACTGATTTTCTTTGGGAACTACAGCTTAACTTTTTGTTGTTGTTGGTAGGACTTTATTCATTATTTTTAGAGAAAGGGGAAGGGAGGGAGGATGAAAGGGAGAGAAATATCAATGTATGGTTGCCTTTCACCTGCCTCCAGCTACGGACCTGGCTGGTGATCTGGCTTGCAACCTGGTTATGTGCTCTGGCTGGGTAATCGAACCAGGGACCTTTGGGTTCGCAGGCCAGCACCCTATCCACTGAGCCACACCAGCCGGGCCAGTTTAACTTTTAAATTTTCACTGCTTTCATTTCAAGTCATATACCATGAAGTCTAGTATGCTACCTATGTTAATGAAGTTAAGCAGAAACACAAAGTATTTCAAATGTAAGACTCTACAATATGAGATGTATATTTCTACTCATTTGGCAAAAGCCCGTACATACTACCTAAGTTTTGCATTAGCCAACTTCTGATGCTGAAAAGAATTGCATGAAAATACTTCAAAGAAAAAAAGAAAAGAAAAAGATAGAGAAGAAAAAGGAAAGGAAAGGAAAAGAGAAAAGGAAAGGAGAGGAAAGAAGAGAAAAGGAAAGGAAAGGAAAGAAAAAAGACAAAACCAAATCAAAGGATCTTGCCACCCACTTCCAGGGAAAGGCACAATGTGGTCATTTGATCTTGTCCCACACAGGCAATGTTCATGAAAGTGTAAAAGCTGAAAAATTCCTCCAAACCATTTATAAGCTTTACTTTTAAAATATTTCTTGACACACCTTAATTTTGAATATTCATTTCTCATTAATTTTAAAAGACAGGTGAGAAAATTACTCAATTATTTTAAAATTATCTTTTTATTAAAAACAGTTGTTTCATTGCTTCACATTAGCTTAAACTATTATACACCATGAACATTGAGTTTTAAGAACTCTATCAACTTTGAAAACAATAACACAATATCAGAAAAAGCATATGACAACAGAAATGTGTTATATTCCTAAAAACTCAATTAACCTTTTTGAGATAAATCTTATAGGGACAGCAAATAGAAAATTGACTTTTAACTCAGTATCTTGCTCTCACAGAAAGCCCCAGTAGTCATAGAATTCTTCACAATTGAGTTAATTTATTTTTATAAAATTTTGTAATTTTAATTAAAATAATCCCAAGGTAAATCTGTCTATTAACTCTTAGAAGGTAAGTTGAGTTATTGAAAATCTTTATCCAGCCTCAACCTTCTAAAAATAAGAATGTTAGTTCTTTAGAAATCCCACTTGAAAGTTAGCTGATATAGAAAGAGGCACTCACTAACATCATATTGACTTATTGCTATAGTACAATTTTGAGTTTTAGGTCCTAGACTTACACATGCTCATAAGAATACTTACTACAAATTGTCATTTGGATATTCCAAACACCCATAGCATTGCCAATTCTGCTACCTGAGAAGGAGAGAGTTAACTAAAATATACCTACATTTTAATACCAGTTGTTGAGTTACTGAAAAAACATGTTTGATATTTATTTTTTCCTTGAGCTTTAAAAATATTCCATATTTCTATTAAAATATTCATTATTTTATATTCCTAGTATGAGACTCAGCTATTCAAAAAGAGAATAGGGATATGTAGTTGAACAACTCATATTTTTAAATTAATTGTGCAATACAATTGATTGCTGATATCACATTTTAAATTTAATTTTATTGTTGTTGTATCATATTCATCCCATTTTCCCCCACTGCTCTACCCTTCCCACCCTCCCATTTTCTCCTCCCACAGCCAAACCCACCTGTTGTCCATTTCTATGGGCCATTCATGCTAATTCCTTGACTAAACTGTTCTCCTTCTTTGTCTCCTTCTCCCCTTCCCTCTGCACACTGAAAGTCTGTTCCTTGTTTCCATGCCTCTGGTTCTGTTTTGCTTGTTTGTTTTGTTCATTAGTCTCCTGTATTGGGTAAGAACATATTGTATTTGTCTTTCAATGACTAGCTTATTTCTCTAAGCACAATACTCTCCAGTTCCATCCATGTTGTTGCAAAGGGTAGGAATTTCTTTTTTTCTGCTGTGTAGTATTTCACTGTGTAAATGTACCAAAGTTTTTTGATCCATTCATTCACTGATGGGCACTTAGGCTGTTTCCATTGCATGGTTATTGTAAATAGTGCTGCTATGAACATAGGGGTGCATAGGCACCTCTGAATTGGTGTTTCAGGGTTCTTCAGGTACTATAATCCTAGTAGTGGAATCATTGGGTCAAAAGGCAGTTTTATTTTTATTTTTTATTTTTTTGAGGAAATTCCATACTATTTTCCATAGTGGCTACACCAGTCTGCATTTCCACAGTGTACCAGGGTTCCCTTTTCTCCACATCCTCCATAGTTGTTGATTTGTTCATGATGGCTATTCTGACAGGTGTGAAATGGTATCTCATTGTGGTTTTAATTTGCATCTCTCTGATGGCTAGTGATGTTGAGCATTCTTTCATAACCTATGGACCCTATGTATGTCTCCTCAGAGAAGTGTCTGTTTAGGTCCATTGCCCATTTTTTAATTGGGCTGTATGTCTCCCTCCTATTGAGTTGTATAAGTTCTTTATACTGCAGACAATACCATATATTGTCTGACGTATCATTGGCAAATATGTTTTCCCATATGGTTGGTTCCCTTTTCATTTTGTTGATGTTTTCTTTAGCTAAGCAGAACCTTTTCAGCTTGATGTAGTCCTGTTTACTTGTTCTTTTACTTCCTTTGCTCTTGGAAAAGTATCAGTGAAAATATTTCTGAGTAGGATATCAGAAATTTTTCCATGTTTCCCCCTACAACTTTTATGGTGTCACAGCTTATGTTTAAGTCCTTTATCCATCTTGAATTTATTATAGTAATTGGTATAAGTTGGTGGCCTACCTTAATTTTTTCACATGTCCCTGTCCAGTTCCCCCAACACCACTTGTTGAAGAGGCTATTTTTACTCCATTGTATGTTCCTTCCCCCATTTGTCAAATATTAATTGACCATAGAGTCCTAGGTTTATTTCTGGGTCCTCTATTCTGTTCTATTGATCTATACATCTATTCTTATGCAAGTACCATATGGTTTTGATTGCAGTGGCCTTATAGTATAGTTTGAGATCCAGTATTGTGATTCCTTCTACTTTGTTCTTTCTCAAGATTGCTATGGCTATTCGTGGATGTTTCTGCTCCATATACATTTTTGAAGTAATTTTTTCTAGATTTGTGACATATGTCATTGGTATTTTAATTAGGATTGCATTGGACCTATAGATTGCTTTGGGTAGTATGGACATTTTAATGGTATTAATTCTTCCCATTCATGAACATGGTACATGCTTCCATTTATATACTTCCTTAATTTCTTTCTTCAGTGTTCTGTAGTTTTCTGAGTACCATCTTTTACCTTCATGGTTAAATTGATTCCTAAGTACTTTTTGTTGTTTCTCTGGTAAATGGGATTTGTTTTCTAGCTTCTATATCTGAAGTTTCATTGTTGGTATACAAAAATGTCTTTGATTTCTGAATATTGACTTTATGATCAGCTATTTTGCTAAATTTGCATATTAGGCCTAGTAGGTTTTTGGTGGAATCTATTGGGTTTTATATGTATATACACTATCATGTCATCTGCAAATAATGACAGTTTTCCAATTTGGATGGCTTTGATTCCTTTTTCTTATCTGATTATTGTGGCTAGAACTTCTAAGACTATGTTGAATAGGAGTGGAGAAGGTTAACATCCTTGTCTTGTTCCTGATCTTAGGGGGAAATTTTTTAGTTTTTGCTCATTGACTATGATGTTGGCTGCAGGTTTCTCATATATGTCCTTTATTATGTTGAGGTATGCTCCCTCAATCCCATTTTGTTGAGTGTTTTTATCATAAATAGTTGCTGTACTTTATCAAATGCTTTTACAGCATCTATTGATATGATCATATGGTTTTTATCTTTCATTTTGTTGATGTGGTGTATTATGTTTTTTTATTTGCAAATGGTCTATCATCTTGCATCCCTGTGATGAATCCCACTTGGTCATGGTATGTGTTCTCTTTAATGTATTGCTGGATCTGGTTTGCCAATATTTTGTTGAGAATTTTAGCATCTGTGTTCATCAGAGAAATTGGCCTGCTGTTTTCTTTCTTAGTTGTGTCTTGCCCTGGTTTTGGGATTAGAATAATATTGGCCTCACAGAAAAAGTTTGGGAGTCTTCCCTCCTCTTGGAGTTCTTGGAATAGGTTAAGTGCCATCACATTCTAAGAAAAATATAAGCTAATGAAATAAAGCCCTGAGTTTAGTCACTTGTTTTGCATGAAGAATAATTTCTGTTGTCCATTATGCAGATTGGACCACATTGAAAATAGTATTTCCAATTTTGGTTCTTAAGAATGTATTGAGGCCCTGGCTGGTAGCACAGTGGATAAGGTGCCTGCCTGCGAACCCAAACGTTGCAAGGCACATAACAAGGTTGCAAACAGGTCTCCAGTCAGGTCTGTGGCTGGAGGCAGGTGAAAAGCAACCATACACTGATGTCTCTCTCCCTCTCTGCCTCTCTCCCTTCCCCTCTTTCTAAAAATAATGAAATAAAATCTTAAAAAAAAAAAAAAAAAGAATGTATTGAGGAAATAGTAAAGAACATTTATATAGGCAATAATGACCTTGACAGGTCTACCTTAAAAATGGGCCAAATTATGTTTATTTAGGATATTTGATATTTCACTAAGGAAGAGAATAAAATCTTTAGCAATGCCATAACATTTAGACAACACAGAATATATTGCATATGTTATCAGAACATAAAATAATACAAAATGTGTCCTAAGTCTCAAATTTGTGTTATGTTGTTTAAGAAAAAAATATAATTCCTAAAGCCCAGAAATCAAGAGAAAATCTTACAATTTTATATACAGTTTATGTAAAGGAATATTATGGATAGGCCTGAAGAATATTATGTCAAGCAAAATGAACTGGTCAGAGAAAGATTAATACATACCATATGATTTCACTCATATGTGGAATCTAATGAACAAAATAAATTGATGAACAAAAAAAAATCTACAGATAGAGATACATGGAAAAGACTGACAGATCTCAGAGAGGAGGAGCATGTGGGGACTGAAAGAGATTAGCCAAAGTACATATGAATATGCATAGCCCATGGACACAGGTAATAATGTGGTGAAGGCTGGGGTAGGGGTGCTTAGTGGAGGGGGAAAATAAGGGACATCTGTAATAGTGTCAACAAAAAAAAGGTAAAGAATTTCTCATTGTTATTTACAAATAAGTAGCAAATATAGAAATGTCCTGTAATATACGTTGGTGCTTTATGATGAGAACAATGAAAAAGAAAGGAGAGGCCCTGGCTGGTAGTACAGTGGATAAGGTGCCGGCCTGCGAACCCAAAGGTCGCAGGTTCAATTCCCCAGCCAGTGCACATAACCAGGTTGCAAACCAGGTCTCCAGTCAGGTCTGTGGCTGGAGGCAGGTGAAATGCAACCATACATTGATGTCTGTCTCCCTCTCTGCCTCTCTCCCTTCCCCTCTTTCTAAAAATAATGAAATAAAATCTTAAAAAAAAAGAAAGAAAGAAAGAAAAAGGAGAAATTAGCTTGATAGGATTCTTGCACAGGATTCCATAATACTGGCCTATTGTTAGAATAAATAATCTCACCTTTCTTAAAATACTGTGATGCTGTGATAGCATTACTGCTTATTATATTATAGAAAATATTAAATTTCATTGACTTTTTCATCTTTGTTTCTTTTGGAACATGCTTTCTAAAAATTGTGATGGCTTAAAGATCATGTCATGTAGAATTATAAAATATTTAGGAGGAGTCATGAGACACAGAAGACTTTTTGTTACTTTAGTGTAAGTCTACAAATCTCCAAAAATATAAATCATAAGAATAAAATATATATCAAAATAGAAGACTCATCAAACCAAGGTTACAAAAAATACTAGGTACTATTATTAAATACCAATAATTCTTTCTTCATATCTAATACTGACCTTAAATGTATTAAATTATTATATTCTGTAAAATGCAACACTTATAAAAATCTATTTCCAACAATTATCATCAAAAAGTAATGATAGATTATACAACAAATCTTTCATTTTTATGTAAGAATATAAATAAATTGTCATTTTTTATTTTGTTAAAGACATTAATGAATATTATTTCCAGATTTAACATTGGATAATCACAAGAAATAATACAATCTTGTATCAATAAAATGAAATATGTAATTTTGTATAAAGAAAATTATTGTGCGATATTCTTATATTAATTATGCTGCATTTAAAATACTTAGGTTTGACTGAAATTTAGCTGCATAAGGTGAAAGTTAAAGGCATATGCTATTATTACATTAATAGTTTAAAATATTTTAACTAAAATTTCATCCATATTCTTAATTATACCCTTAAGCAATTACAGTATATACAAAGGATGTTTCTGGGTTCTGACTTCAAAGAGATTAGATACTAATATGAGAAATAATACACACCCACACATGATAATAAATAATAAAAGCTGCAAAACATAAAATTCTATAAAAGGAACAAAATTTGGGTGTTTTAAGTGCTAAAATCCACCTCAAAAGAAAGAGATGGTATTTATCTGTTTACATGTTGAAATAAGTATGTGAAAGAGAACATAATTTTATATAAAATAAGCTCACATTAAATGTGTATAGCTATAAGGCCCTGGCTGGTAGCACAGTGGATAAGGTGCCGGCCTGCGAACCCAAAGGTCGCTGGTTTAATTTTCAGTCAGGGCACATAACCAGGCTGTAAGCCAGGTCTCCAGCCAGGTCCCCAGCTGAAAGCAGGTGAAAGGCAACCATACACTGATGCCTCTCTCCCTCTCTGCCTCTCTCCCTTCCCCTCTCTCTGAAAATAATAAATAAAATCTTTTAAATGTGTATGGTTATAACTATCACCTTGGAGACTTTCCACTATCTTTGTTTATAAATGTTTCCCTTTCCCTAAGCACAAGATGAACAGTAAATACTTCTAGAAATAAAATTTCAAATACAATTTTCTTTTCTTTGTGTACCTTCAGAAATGAAATTGCCACTAGATTTTTTTCCTTTTTACATTTTACAAATTTCATAAAGCTTTGTGACCAGAATGAAACCTCTCACATTCACCTAACCTAACTACTAACAACTTATGACCTTTTAATATTAAGTGATATGTCAGCATAAGTTTAAAAAGCTTATTGATTTAAAAATGACAATATCTCTTAAAAGGTGTCTATGCAAAAATTTGATCTTCCAAAATTTTATATGATGAATTTCAAAGACAGAGAAAAGAACTGATTTTCTTTTTTAGCAAACTTCTGTTTTTCAATGTTTCTATGCTTGATTTATACAATTGTTGCAGATTGTCTAAGTGGAACACTCGATATAAAAAATAGAGCACTTAAAAATGTCAAAATAAACTACAGTGTATAGATGGTAATATAATTACATATACAAGACGTAGCATATTTAAATCTTATATAGCACCTAAACATTGGCAGAAATTTTTAAAATTTCAAACATGGGTTAATAACAAAATGACATCTATTTTTCTTTAAACTAATTTAGTGTTTGTCCATGGATGTAAATTAAAATAAAAATCTTTTCCTTATGGAAAGTTTCATTGATTTTACAAAAACAGCCTGAAAATTGTGCCATACACTAAAATGAAAAACTTTTAGTCAAAAGCCACTTTCAGCCCTGGCTGGTGGCACAGTGGACAAGGTGCCAACCTGCAACCCAAAGGTCGCTGGTTCGATTCCCAGCCAGGGCACATAACCAGGTTGTAAGCTAGGTCTCTAGCTAGGTCCATGGTTGGAGGCAGGTGAAAGGCAACCATACACTGATATCACTCTCCCTCTCTGCCTTCCTCCCTTCCCCTTTCTCTGAAAATAATAAGTAAAATCTTTAAAAAATAAAAAAGAAGCCACTTTCATTTTGAAATTACAGTAACAATGAATTGTCTTAAAGGGTACTTGAGAGAATAAGAAAGTTGTTTTTACCTCAAACAGAAATGTTAAGGCCAAAAATAGAAGGAGTTGATTTGAATAAGATAATATTAGTTATCAGATTTAAATTTCACTGACTTTGGGTGCACTGCATTTGAAACATAGATAGACTGTTCAACTAAAAGAGGTTATCACGCATTTTTAATGTGCAATAGTAAATCAAGCATAGGAGATGGGCTTATGTAATCTATGGCACTAATTACTGCACAATTTACATGCCATAGTTTAAGTTATAAAAATAATCAGGATATAGTTTTAAAAATTGAGGAAGAGAAAAGGGGGAAGAAAGACATTTGAATGGAATCTAGTATATTTAAGAAGTATGAGGCAAAATAGAAAGGTTGGAAAAATCTTATATTAAATAGAGGTGTCAAAAAGAGTTAAAAAAAAATAAAGAGACTAGGGTCCTGGCTGGTGGCACAGTGGATAAAGTGCTAGCCTGTGAACCCAAAGGTTGCTGGTTCAATTCCCATCCAGGGCACATAATCAGATTGTAAACCAGGTCTCCAGCCAGGTCTCTAGTTGGAGGCAGGTGAAAGGCAACCATACATTGATGTCTCTCTCCCTCTCTGTCTCTCTCTCTTCCTCTCTTTCTAAAAATAATAAACAAAATCTTTTAAAGAATTAAAAAACAAAGAGAATAAAGAATGAGAAGAGCCTTGCTTTTATGGTTGTAAATGGCTGGGTAGTGAATTGTCAGTAAAGGATTTATCATTGATATTTATACATAAGTAGCAAGTATATATGAACAGGATCAGCTCCTTAAGTTGGAGATTATATTTACGGTGAAGATTTTGACAAACAGAAGTTTCAGTTTTACCATACATTCAATATTCACCCTAAAGATCAATACATTAATCTTTAAAAATGGGGTATTTAATTTCCAAATCTGAGGCTTCTGTTAAGATTAAGTTAGTTGACTGCAGAACACCTTGCAAATTACCCCCCCTTTCTGTATTAGTTCACACATTTTCTGTAACAGAAACTTAGTTGTTAATATTTGCTTACCTTTTCATATTATAGGTAGGTAGATAAATATATTCTGAGTCTTAGATATTGACCAGGCCTTATGTGTTTAATTGGTGATCAGAGATGTATCCAGTAATTTAGTATCTTGCAACTTCCTTTCTGAAATTCTTTTGAGAGAACTTTATTTCAACAAAAACTATACCACAAAAATGTGATGTGCATTAAAGAAATGTGTTTCCGGCAATTTGTGAAACTAAAATATACAGGGATAACCCACTGTTTATATAAGAATTCACTACTTCTTCACATGGGGGAAAAATTTAAATTACTCTTCAAGCATAAAAAATCTAGAGTAAGGTAGTTAGGGCAGTAAGTGGGAGAATCCAGTATGTCTCAGTAGACTGTGTGATTTGATATTATACTTGGGTTACAAGTGTATATAGATATATAGTTATAACTAAAGCTACTTAAGGCTCTTCACTTTGGGGACTGATCTCTACATAGTGATCCAACACAGGAGTGAAGGATTGAGAATAAAATGGCAACATAGATGAAATGGTGCAAAGATTCTTTGGAAAGGAGATTATAGAATTCACTAAAAAATAAATATAATTTAAAATACATATATGTAGCTATCTTCTTAAAAACATGACTTTTCATGGATGTTACATCTTCTAAAATATTCTCCTTAAGACCAGGACCTCTCTGTGGGTTAGGAGGGTCACAAGTAGGAAAGAAGTGCAACACCCAGTTCCTGAGCCATTTTTTTAACCAAACTGGAGTGTTGCTCCCATCAAAATTCAAGGACCCATCCCTTAATTTCCCCCCCAAAATCCAAGTTTTATTTATACTGAAAACATGCCAAAGCAAGTACCCCTCCTTTTTGATATTTCCACATGGGAAAATCTCCCTTAGCATCTTTCACAAAAGCATTCAGGACTATCACTTTGAGGGTTTTTCAAATAGGTTGTAAACAGGGCAGGATTTGGGACTGTATGTTAAAGTTTAGACAGCAGCAGTCTGGCCACACACATTTTGTGATTTTTAAAAAAGTATTATTTAATAGCCCTGGCTGGTGGCTCAGTGGAATGGTGCCAGCCTGCGAACCCAAAGGTTGTTGGTTCGATTCCCAGCCAGGGCACATAATGAGGTTGCAAGCCAGGTCTGCAGCCAGGTCCGTGGTTGGAGGCAGGTGAAAGGCAATCATACATTGATGCTTCTCTCCCTCTCTGCCTCTCTCCCTTTCCCTCTCTCTAAAAATAATAAATTTTAAAAATCTTTAAATAAAATTTACCTTGATAAAAAGTATTATTTAAAATATATTCTTTATATTGTCCATTAGAATTGCATCACATTTATCCTGAGCAACACAAGTTTCTCCTACTACTTGAAAATGGTGTTCTTATGAAGCCTTTCATAAGACAAAATATCATAAAGAATATCCCTCACTTTCAGAAAGTTCAGGGTATATACCACCTCAGTTTTACTAAAGACCTACATTAGCACAATGACTTTTTATGTAAAAGTGAAGTGGCATAAGGGGATGCCTTTACGACATTCTAGTCAATACTCAATTTACAAATAGAATTCATGGGATTACTTAGGATAGTTTTTTGAGATTACATATTAAGTAAAATTTAATACCTTCAATCAAGAATGGGGGAAGGGTAGTATCAAAGAATAAAGGTGATACAACCTTCTCTACATTTCAACTTACAGTTTTTATGTCAAGCATTAAAACAGCCTGCCAACTATTTTCCAATAAATTCTAGCTCCAATTGCTACTAATAAGAAAAACTCATGACAATGTGTCATTTCACAAATAAAAATGGGAAAGAAAATAATAGCACAGCGAGAGTCACAGACACTTTTTGTTAGCATAAGAATAATTTCAACTCTTTGATGCAGCTTTAAGTTCTACTGGGGTGTGAAGGCTTATTCAGTTGGTATTTTGTGTTTGCTATGCATTTCATAAATGTTGTCAGTTAAGTAAGTTAAATAAATGGCACTCTTCACACTATCAATCTTGAGCAATAAGAATAAAAAAAATAATTTGGTTTGAAAAAACAAAGTCTCCTTAATCAGTCAAGTGATATGTCTGTTGAGGATAAGCTTTTCCAATCTCAAAAAACAATTTTGTAATGATGGCTACCACTTACTAGCAAAACCGATTGGGGATGAGGGTATCCATAGAAAAAATATTACAATTTTTATTCTTCATAAATTAATTGTTGCCTTTGACATTTGCTTAGTTACTTAAAATTAAACTACTTAGTTTTAATTTTCTCATTTTTTGTCCTTACATGTAACAATGGCTTTTCACATTTACTTACACAACACACATATGATGTATTATAGAATTGTATACTTGAAACATATATATTTATTAAACTAATATCATTCCAACATATTCCATTAAAATCCATGGCTTGGTATATATGATGCACATGATAACTATGAAACAAAATCAAGAAGATAGATATACAAGAAATAAAGAAAAAGAAATCCAAATAAGACACTATAGAAAGTCATCAACATATAAGAAAACAGTGCAAAAGAATAAAAAAGGAATAGACAACTATAAAAAAAATCAGAAAGTGTTAATAAAATGGCAATAAGTACATACATATCAACAATTCCTTTAAATGTAAATATTTAAATGCTCCAATCAAAAGACAGTTTGGCTGAAAAAATTCAAAAAAGAAACAAAAAGCAAGACCTGTACATAAGCTGCCTACAAGAACCCATTTCAGATCAAAAGACACACACAGACTAAAGATAAAGGAATAGAAAAATGTATTTCATGCAAATGGAAATGAAAAATCAAACACTGGGGTAGCATTACTTGTATCAGGCAAAACAAAGGCTTTAACAAGAAACAACAAAGAGTATTTTGTAATGATAAAAGAATCAATCCAACAAGGGGATATAACTCTGGTAAACATGTACACACCCAACATAGGAGTACCTAAATATATAAAGCAAATATTGATAGATATAAAGGGAGAGAGTGATAGTAATATTACGACAGTAGGAGACCTCAATAGCTAGATCATCCAGGCAGAAAGTCAATAAGGAAACAGTGGCCTTGAATGACATGTTAAATGAGATGGATTTAATTGATTTTTACGACATTTTACCCAAGAGGAGCAGAACATACATTCTTTTATGGCATATATGGAGCATATTCCAGGAGAGACCATGTCAGGTCACAAAACAAGTCTCAATAAATTTCAGATTGAAATCACATCAAACATCTTCAATCATAGTGACATAAAACTAGAAATCAATTACAAGAAGACAAACAACTAAAAAATACACAGACATGTGGAGGCTAAATCACATACAACTAAACAATAAATCAGTTAACAGCCAGATCATGGAAGAAATCAAAAGATATCTGAGACAAATAAAAATAAGAATACAAAAACCTAAAATCTATGGGGTAAAGTCAAAGCAGTTAATAGATGCAGGCTCACATCAAGAAAAAAGAAAACTATCAAATAAACCATCCAATCTTACACCTAAAAAAACCAGAAGAAGAACTAAGAAAACTCAGAGTAGAAGAAAATAACAAAGTGAATGCAAAAATAAACACAGGCTCTTAAAAAAAAAAAGACAATAGAAAAAATCAGTGAAACCTAGAGTTGGTTCTTTAAAAAGATAAACAAAATTGATCAGCCTTTAACCAGGCTCATCAAGAAAAGGCAAAAAGCCCTGCTGGAGGGCTCCGTTTTAGAGTATTTAACTGTACACCAAAAGGTTTTGTGTTCAATCGCCAGCCCAGGCTTGTATATTAGGATAGCTAAACTATTTTTTCTTTCACATCAATGTCAGTGCCTCTCTCTTTCTCTCTCTCTCTTGCTCTCTCTCCCCAACATGCACTCTCTCCCCCTTCCTCATCTCTCTGTAAATTCAAATCAATAAACATATCTTTGAGTGAGTAATAGGAAGGAGGGAAAAAAAGAGGAACAAAGGAAGAGAGGAAGGGAGGAAGGAAAAGAAAAAGAGAGGGACAAAAAACACAGAAATGAAAGCAGAGAAGTAATAACCCACAACACAGAAATAAGGATTATAAGGAAATATTATAAACAATTATATTCCAGCACACTGAACAACTGGAAGACACAGATAAATTACAATCTTCCAAGTCTGAAGCAGAAAATCTGAACAGTAACAAAACAACAAAAATCCTAACCCTCAAAACCCCTGGACTAGGATGGCCTCCAGAAACTGAAAAAGATAAGGAAAGGGATCATCCCTTAGAGACTCCAGAAGGAATGCAGGCAGCCAGCATCCTGATGATCTCATTGAGGCCCATTTCATACTTAGAAGTTGAGGAACATAAGGTAACTAAGATTTTTTAAATCACCAAGTTTGTAGCAATTGTAACAACTACAGAAAACTAATACCCCATTTCTGAATCTGCACCTATCTTAATTGTGTAAATTTTCAAAACTTTATGTAAAATGCAAATCCGTAGAAGTTTTAAGCAATATAGATAAGAAGTCCTAGGAGGAAAGGTAAATAGGGTAGTGTAAAAAGAATCACTAACTTAACACCCTTTTTTAATGGGAGAAAAAATATATATTATATACAAGGTGGAGCAAGAGTAGGTGGAGCAAGAGTAGGTTAACAGTTGTACATATGGATAATAATATAGTAATTAATAATAATACAAAAAAAAAAAAACTCTGGGTACTCACAACTGTAAATCTACTTTCATCTTACCCTGTATATGACATAATAATATATTTATAATAATAACATTGTAATAATTTATTATGTTTGGAATTGAAGTTTTACTATACCAGTCTAAATAACTGTTGCAATAAAACATATTCCTGATTGCCCTGGCCAGTGTGGCTCAGTGGATTGAGTGCCAGTCTTCAAACCAGTAACTGGTTCAATTCCCCATCAGGGCATATGTCTGGGTTGCAGGCCAGATCCCCCAGTTGGAGACAGTGAAAGGCAGCCTCACATGGATGTTTCTCTCCCTCTCTTTCTCCCTCCCTTCCCCTTGCTTTAAAAATAAATAAACATAATTTCAAAAAATATTCCTGATTGAAGATACTTAACCTTTGAAAGTCAACTGCACATTATTAATTATTTTGGGAAATTTACTTAAGAAGTTTTACAGGCCAACAGTTTATGCTTCCATGTCATTTGCTCCTGTGCTCTATCAAAAGAAAGAAGAGTGGCCGCAGCATGGGCATCACTGTGTGGAACGTATTAGTGTAGTTCTCAGGATCAATGCTACTCAGTGTTTCCTTGCAGCAGCAGTTTAATGTTAGTAAAAAAATATGGACTCATTACAGCACTGAAGGGAATAAAATAAAGCAAAATCAGCGCAAATAAAATTCATTAATTATGTCTTGGCTATTGAACCTTTCTTCTTTATGTTAAAGAAGCGTAAAATTGACAAGTACATATACTAGAAATGATGGAGGACCTACTTAGCCCTGGTTATGCTGCTTCCTGGATCACAGTTGGTTAGTTATTATTACTTAATGTTTGCAAAGTGCTTTGAAGTTGAAATCGCTCCCTGGGAGGTGCGTAGGATCATCATGCCTGACAAACCTAATAATGAAAAGCATATGTTATGATTTTCTAAGCCTTGTTGGAGGAAAGTGACTATATTTATCATTAAAAACAGAACAAAGCAAATCAAGTCAAGCAGACAAACAAAAGGGGGAAAATGTCCAAAGCAAGCTGCAGACCAATTTAAAAATTGAGCTGCTCCTTCAGCTCAAGCTCCCATGGTCAGTCCTACTGTGCTAACCATGAGAACAAGGCACCCTGGGACACCTGCCAGCAAAGGTCACACAGTTCCTGCCGCCAAAAGAAAATACTGCGACAGCTCTAGGCAGTTGAGGTCCCCTATGAAAAACAGTTCACTTTTCTTGTGGACAAAAGTGGTGCCTAGATGTCCTTTCAGTATCTTCCTGATGTGGTGGTATATTCACTTGAGAGAGCCACAAAGCAAGTGATAGTGAGTGTGATTCTGCCTATGGTGACAGAAGAGCCATGCTAAGGATAGTTATAGACAGATGGATTACATTATTGGTTCCACCTTGGCTAGATGATATTCCTTAGCGTTTTATATGATCTCTCACTAAAGTATTAGTGCAAGGAAATATGGCACATGGGTCCAATAAGATCAGTTGTACACAGTGTATGTGAGGCACCTAAACACAATGATAATGAGAATGAACCCTAATGAGGCAAGTAATAGTCTACTAAACATAGTGGCCTTTATCATATAGCTGCATGGTTTTATCAGAGCCTCATTACAGTTCTGTGGGCCCCAGATCTGTTTATCCCAATAGAAAGGCTGTTAAAGCTAAGATTGAAAACATTCTGATGTCCATGGTTAAAGAAAAGTTAATGAAAGCATGCTCAAGATTCCAAAGTCAAATGGAGTCTATTGTTTCAACAAATGGAGACGTTTTTTAACAATTAAAAAAATAATGACTATGTTTATGTATTTACATATAAGAATAAATTTATTTCAAAATATAACACTTTTGTGGTATGTTATTTTATTAAAATTTTGCCAATTGATTATGCACACTACTCTGTATATATAGATACATACACATTATATATGGAATATAATGTATATTATATAGTTAATATTTCAAGTTGTGGGCATTACTTTATATTCATTATTATTCATTCTTATCAGACTTACTTTTCTTTGGTTCTTATAACAACTTAAAATTAAAGCTTTTTCATGGGCCTGCAAGCCCAGACACTATTTTTCCTGCATCTGATGGATAGGTTATTCCTGGTTTATAACTTCTAATGTCAATAATTTTGTGCTCTAATTCCTCTAATTCTATATATTTGATAAATCAAATTAACCTTGGTAATGATACAGGCAAGCTGACTACTTAATTCAATATATTAATAGACTCAGAACAATTTGTTTATAAAGGAGAACCCCCTCCCCTAATAAAAAAAAATCCTGGAAATATTTCCTGGAGGGTGGACCCCTGGTACAGGCTAGGTGAGTGTTCTAGGAACCCATCTGTATCAGTGCACCAGCTGGCGTTGTTGTGAGAGGCTGTGTTCAGTTTCAGTGAATGATTTTTGAAGATTCTTTTAATAAGCTTACTCATTTGATGATGGGTGATTTATGAGCACACATGCCCACCTTGCAATGAGCGTTCGGTAGTTTTTGATCAAAACAGATGGCCCCACATGTTCCACCCTTCCTATTCACCCACTCTCACCCCAAGTGATCTTATTTTGTTTCTCTAGAGACAAAGTCCTCAAAGGGAAACATTTTGCCAATGTGGAAGAGATGAGACAAAAAAATGACAGAAGCATTAAAAGGCATCAAAACCAATGAGTTCAAAAACAGTTTTCAGCAGTAAAAATACCATTCCTGTAAGTGTATTGCCTCAAATGGAGAGTACTTTGCAGGTGACTGAGGTTTAAACATATAAGAATAAACACACAATTTTTATAAATAAATTTGTTTCTTGCCCCCTCATATATGTACTGTTATACATTAAATAATTAATATACTTGTTCAAGTCATTAAATTTGCTTCTTTTTTATCCAAAGTGTATGAAAATGTTTTTGAAGATGACAAATATGTATTTTATGAAAATATCCTATAATATGCATGTATCATCTCTCAATCAAACACGTGAACACTGAAAATTACTATATCAGTCAAGGCAAGGAATGCATGACAATATAGGTAAGGCTATTACTTCCTCATGTCACCCTGTAGGGTATGACTGAGGAGCTGAAATAAGGAGGGTGACACTTCATATTCTGATGTGAGATATTTGCAATGACAGAAATGACTTGAGAAGATTAAACTAACTCCACTTCTGCCTCAGAAAAATTTTCCATCCATGTAATATGCTTAAGGTAAGTTAGTTCCTTAGAAACTCTTCGAGTCTAGTCTTCATTCTGAGACAGAGCAGTATGCTCGACATTTTTTCTCTAGGCTAAAAATATTTAAAATGATGTGTAATTTTGATTTACTACAATTTGTCTTACTTTTTTCTGAATTAAAGTGAACATGTGAGAATACTCACCTCCTAGAAAATTGTAAATATGATAAGAATATCAAATACGTTAAATATAATTTGACCTAAGGAATATTGGTTTTGTTGTGGCCAGAGCACAAAATGGGATGGGTGTTTTAAAGCACAGTAAAAACTGTTCCTACACACAGATAAATTACTATTATTTGATTTTCAGCATATTGCCTTTCTTTCAAGGAACTCTGAGAAATATGCTCACACATCACCTGTGTAAAAAGGAACAATTTATGTTCTTTCAACTGTGAACACCAATCACACATAGACATTTGCAGATTTATATGAGATGCAAAACAATTTCAAGGTAATCAACTAAACCACAATAAAAATTACACATGCATCAAAGCTTTGGGAGAGGAATAAAACTGTGGCTTGCCAAAAAAATCAGCATATACATCACTATGCCTAAACAGTACTAGAGCTCTGCATAACAAAGAATTATCTTTAGACAAAAGACACCATAGACTGAGGTGTTATAACTCAGCCTGCACTGGGACACACAGTAGGTGTCCTGGGATGCAGTGTGATAAAGGAAGGCTCTGACCCCGGGAAGCAGGTCATCCACACATTGCTTTGTGCCATTTCACACTTGCCAATTTAGAAATAATCTGGCCCTATTCAGCTGTTAATTTAAGAATAACAAACATTTATTCATCTATACTTTTTTCCCCCCCAAATTTAAAAGACTTCCAAAATATAAATTGCTTTTGATGTATAGTCAAATGGCTATTCAGGTTTAAAATCTAAAGATCAATTTAAAGGAAAAATAAATAAATAAATCCAGTGCTTCTGTGCTAGGAGTACAGTACACTTAAAATGTTTTTATGCTTAGGTTTTTTATTTTCATATTTAAATAATTATTTATTCAGGATTCTCTACTTAAGAAAATATTAAAAAGCAAGTAGAAAGAAACATATCTAGCCCTGGCTGGCATGACTCAGTGGATTGAGCACCACCCTGAAAACCAAAAGGTCTCTGGTTCAATTCCCAGCCTGGGCACATGCCTGGGTTGCAGGCCAGGTCTCCAGGTGCATGAGGCAACTGATGGATGTATCTCTCACACAAAAATGTCTCTCTTCCTTTCTTTATCTACCCCCTCCCTTCTCTCTAAAAATAAGTAAAATCTTAAACTTAAAAATATTTTTAAAAAGAAAATATCTATAATCACATATTTTAGCATTAGATATTTAACAACTATTTTTTCCCCTAAAGATTTTTTCTATATTGTGGTATATGTGTGTGTGGCATATGTACATATATAATATATAGAACTTACACTCTTTTTTTTTTTTAAGATTTTATTTATTATTTTTCAGAGAGAGGGGGAGAGAAGGAGAGAAACATTAATGTGTGGTTGCCTTTCACCTGCCTTCAGCTACGGACCTGGCTGGAGACATGGCTGGAGACCTGGCTTGCAGCCTGATTATGTTGCCCTGGCTGGGAATTGAACCAGCGACCTTTGGGTTTGCAGGCCTGTGCCTTAGCCACTGTGCCACCAGCCAGGGCAAACTTATACTCTTTTAAAACTTGCTTTCTGTGCAACTTTATATCAAGAATGATTACAAGAATGATCAATAATGAAAAGCTGTATTTATACCAGTTAACAGGAAAGTAAATCTCAGCAAGATAGGGAGTAAACATTTGTTAAGAAAGGCTCACCTAATAATTTTCACAATAAAAACAGTAATATTGTATAAAACATTTATTTAAAAATACTGATTTTGATGCAAATGTGAATTTTAGAAATCCAAGCTTTTACTTTTTTAAGGGTTCTTCATAAATACCTTATACTCATAGTTAATATTCCATAGCAGGTGATCGTCTACCTAATCAACAAAAACCCAATGAGGTAGGTCCTTTTTTATCATTTTTTATAGATGAGGAGGCTAAAATAGATAGATTTTTAAGTAATTGTTCAGGTTAACAGAGCCAGGAGTTAATTTATTCACTATCTGAACCTATGCAGTTTTTGCTAGAGTCTACAGCAGCCATTCGTTTACCACAATCTCTTTTCTTTTGTACCCTGAAAATCATTTATGAGAAAACAGATAGTCCTGATACTTGCATACTTATTAAGAAAAGGGCAAACAATTAATCTGTCTTTTCATAAAGATGCAGTGAAAGCATAAGGCCAAAGACAGATAAAATTGTGGGGTGTAAATAAGGATGCAATATTTTTTCCTGCTGAAGATTTTAAGTTGTTTGGAAACAAGAGCAAGTTCTATATAACCTAGATGAGTGCTTCCCAACATTCATGCAGTCATTGTTTGTCCAACAAATATTTATTGAGTGCTTACTCTATGTCAGGCACTGTTCTGAAAACTTAGGGTGTGTCCAGTAACCAAACAAAAATTTCTGCCCTTATCTAGTTTATATACATGTAGAGAAGACAGTAAATAGTCTACTCTAAAAAGGGCATATACGACAGTGAAGAAAATAATAATAGTTAATACCCTAATGTAAAGAGGTTGAGGCTGCTCATAAACTAGGTCTGTAGGTGTACACAATACAAACACCTGAGGGCCAATGAGACCTCAGAATACCTGTGGGGCAGACTAGATTAAGATGCATGCAGTAATATTACACTTTAAATTACTTGGGAAAACAAATATTTCGAGTAACAGTTGTTTTGGAGGAACTTTTGCTTGCTCTTTATGAAGGAAAATTGGCTAATTTGAATTCATTGAAATTTTTAGCCTGATAAGATAGGATTATTTTCCCCAAATTTTGCAATAGAAATTGTTTAGGCTAATGCCTAAATAAAACTAAATTCCTGTTCTGATAAGTTAAGAACATGCAAATGTGAATTTTAGCACTCTATCCTAAAAGGTGAGGAGGGAGAGCTCTTTTGAGAACAGTTAAGAACATGAAAGTGTATTTTTTAAGTTGACAAGCTCTGAAACAGATTATTTGTCCATTTAACTTTAGTTTAAAAAGATTTTAAAACAAACCAATCAAAAAATAATTTTTTCCTCTTTTAATTTTATTGTATTCTGATATCCCCAGTAGTCTAAAGGTTAAACAAACAATGTGTTAAAGCAACTTCTAAATACATAGCTAACAGGAATAACAGAATAATTATAGTCACATTTATTTCATGTGAATTTTAAGTTTTAAGGTTCATATTATGAATGCTTGCAATCACATATAGATGCTTTAGTTACATTGATAAAATGTCATACTAATTTTGATACTAATTATGTTTCTTTTCCTGTTCTCTTCTCCCTCCTTTGCTCCATTTATGCTGGAAGCAGGTTTTGCTCTCCTTTGTAAAACTGGAAAGTTGTGGCTGGATTTCAAGAGAAATTATCATTATTTAAACAAGTTTCTCACCTTCTGACAAAGGCATTGTCCCCTGGCACTCTATCCTAAAGGGTGAGGAGGAAGAACTCAGAGAACAGGGAGGGAAGCAGGGAAGATTTTTCTTAACACCAGAGAAAAGATCAGGTCCTGTGGAACTGAGGAGCAGGAATGACCCATTCCCAATCCCTTGAAAATGGTCTAGGGTGTTGATACAACTTAAACAATCAGTAAGGAATGCTCACTTCAGCAACACATACACTAAAATTGGAATAATAGGGAGAAGATTAGCACAGCCCCTGAGAAAGGATGATATGCAAATTTGTGAAGCATTCCATATTAAAAAAAAAAAATCAGAAAAGATCTAAAGCTTGCCAAATGTTTCTTTTAGGCTTCAGCTGGTGATGGAACTGTACATAATTTTAAATCTAGTTTAGCTCATGTTCTCTTCTGCAGTCTAAGTTTACAGTGTTTTCTTTTATTGAATTTGACTAAAATGACTCTACATTAATATTAGTGACTGTAAAAAGTTGCCATAATGCTACTTATGTAGGAATTATTTCTAATCACTCCTGTTTCAATGATATTAGCTACAAGTTTTACTTTTTTCCTTGAATGTAAATTTGATTTGAACCTATGAAAGGGGAATCACCCCCAAAATGGAATTTTTAATTAAAAACTTTGTATTTATTCTCATATGTTTAAACTTCAGTCACCTTCAAAGTATTCTACATTTCATGCAATACACCTGTTGAGATAGTTATTCCACTGCTCAAAAGTTTTTAAACTTTCCATTTTGATGCCTGTTAGTCCTTCTGTTGTTTTTTATTTCACTTCTTCCACATCAGCAAAATGTTTCCCTTTGAGGACATTTTTTATTCACAGAAACAAGCAAACAAACAAACAAAAAATCATTGCTTGGTGTGACATAGAGTCAATAGGGATGGTAGGGCACAGAGGTCATGCCATTTTTTTGGTTAAAAATTGCTGAACAAAGCCCTGGCTGGTGGCTCAGTGGATAAGGTGCCGGCCTGCGAACCCAAAGGTCGCTGGTTCGATTCCCAGCCAGGGCAACATAACCAGGTTGCAAGCCAGGTCTCCAGCCAGGTCTGTAGCTGGAGGCAGGTGAAAGGCAACCATACATTGATGTCTCTCTCCCTCTCTGTCTCTCTCCCTTCCCCCTCTCTCTGGA